>JAUCBJ010007455.1:0-92911 GCA_032718475.1 Nemertoderma westbladi
ATATCGGTACAGCAGCATGACTATAATACACAGGGACATAACATATATCCAGGGGAAGGGAGAGTTATTGCAGATAGATGTATGGGCCCCAATATATTAACATCAACCCCAGTACCAAATATAATACCGGTGGGGGGGGGGACGGGGTGACATTCCCCCATTACAATATCAACAATATACCCGAACAGCAATGAGAACATCGAACCCCCTGGATGAGAACAGGTCGTGCGACACGGAAATATGGAGGGGGCCGTTACCCCCAATGATATATCCGACGCAACAAATCCCAGTCTATAGTGAGGATAGTTTGGGGAAGGCACCGAAGACCGAATACAACAGGCCTAGACCCGAACATAATCCGACAGACCCATTCTCAAGAGTAAGAAAGACAGTCACTACCACATGCGGCCACTCAGGGGACTGTTAGTCCACAGTTAGCTGGTAGTAGGGCCACACCGTGGCAGGGACAGAAAGAAAATAACACCATAAATAAACATAATCCCAATATACCCAGTAGGCCGAGTACAGACAACCAAAACACTAAATTGTTAGATATAAACCTACGCGTGATACGTGAAGGACTATATAGGGAACGCTATAATCCAGGATTCGAATGTCAATTACATCGGGACGGAACCCATAAGACCAGGAGTTGTAAGCACTGGCAGGCGTTGCCCAAACAAGATCGTATAGCCTACACAGACGCAAATGGACTATGTCATCGATGTGTGGTAGAAGGACACAGATCCGGAGAGTGTAGAGAAACAGCAGTTAGAGAGTCCGAGACTGGAGGCCAAACAATGGCTACAAGCACAACAGTGGCAAGAAAGAAGAGAAAAGTACTACTCGGGGTGGTACCAATGAAGTTATCAGGAGAGGGCGGTCGATCAGTAACGACATGCTACCATGAGTGCATGTTACCAGGCACCGAAGACGCAGAGGAGAGACCAGAAGCAGTAGACAAACGAGACGGGGGAGTAGAGGTAAGAGAGTGGATGGAGGAGAATGGATTTCCCAGCAAGTATCGGTATGGGGACGGAGAGGAGCGGACGGCGAGATGTTGGGAGGACAAACCGGAGGAGTGTCCGGTGGAGTGTCAGGAGGACAATAGTCTGGAGGAGTGTTCAGAGGAGTGTCCGGAAGAGACGCCGGTCCGGTTGAGAGGCATACCGACAAGGGGGAAGTCGAGAAGGAAGACAGGATGGAAAGGGATAGGACTACTATTGTACGTTCTGTTTTGCCTGTTCTTTCACTTTCTTTTCATTCTGCCGCCGGGAGACAACAAGGCGGGAGGTGGCATTTTGATGCCAAGAGACGAGGAAGTTAAGAAGGCGGCGGAGAGACCCGACTTTAGGGTGGCGGAAGAGGGAGAACCAATTCCTGGTCAGTTGGAATTGGCGAAGAGAGTGTGGCGAAGCCTACGAGGACCTACTAGGAGGAGCAGTGGGAGAGTGCCTGCTGGAAGAAGCGGCACCTAGTTAGGTGAAGTTTAGTCGTCCAATATTTTGGACTGAGGGGGGTGGGAATGAGGGCGAGACGCCCTTCCCACGCACAAAATAATTATTTAATTAAAAATAAATAATTAAATAATTAAATAATTAAGTAAGTAGAAGGTAGAAAGTTAGAAGTTAGTAAGAAGAGATAGTAAGTAGTAGTTAGAAGATAGTAGAAGTTAGGTTAGAAGCCGGCGGGGTATAGGGAGTGTGGTATAGACATACCACGGGAGTAGAGGGTACGTAGTACTGAGTTAAGTTAGAAGGCGGCGGGGTATAGGGAGTGTGGCATATTAACATGCCTCGAGTAGTAGACGGGTTGTGGGCACCGGAAGCGCCACGTAGAAAGTAGTAGCAGAGAGTGGTTGTGGGCACCGCAAGCGCCACGTAGAAAGAGGTAGTAGAGTTAGAGGAAGTAGAGGTAGTAGAGTTAAGAGGAAGTAGAGGTAGTAGTAGAGTAGAGAGGTAGAGTAGTAGAGAGTAGGTTGATGGGCACTAGCAGGTAGTAGCCAGTAGACGGAAGTGAGTAGTAGAGTGGTTGTGGGCACCGCAAGTGCCACGTAGATAGAGGTAGTAGTAGAGTGGTTGTGGGCATCGCAAGCGCCACGTAGATGGAGGTAGTAAGCAGAGTGGTTGTGGGCACCGCAAGCACCACGTAGAAAGTAGTAAGTAGAGTTAGAGTTAGTAGAGAGTTAGAGGGTTTTAGTTAGAGCTAGTAGAGTTAGAGTTAGTAGAGAGTTGGAGAGTTCTAGTAGAGTTAGGAGTTCGTTAGAGTTAGAGAAGTTAGATAGTTAGATAGTTAGCAAGTTAGACCTTAGATAAGGTAGATAGTATGATAGCACAGGGGTAGCATTAGAGATTAGGGCCTTAGGGAGTGGTAGAGAGTAGAGAGGAGTATGGAGAGGAGCTGCTGGCGAGAGAGAGGGCAGGCGAGTGCGATTCAGGTGTGGGGAGAGAGTAAGAGCGGAGTTAGAGCGGAGTTAGAATGGTGAGAGTGTTGGGGAAACAAAAATTGTGTGAGAGTCCACGATCGGCCCGACACGAGACGCCAGAGGGTGGTGACATCATACCCATAGGGAGCGGCCTGGAAAGCCGACTCCAAGAAAAAATAACTCCACCCCACACCCGATAGTAGATCGAGTTCCAGCGGAATTGAAGCGCACTTAGAGGTTGATGCTATCTTCTCACCGGGAAGATAGCATGGGGGGGAGTGTGAGCGTATTCAATTCCGCCTCACCAACCCCATAAAGTTGGGCCGGCGAGACCCTTAAGCAATATTGGGAGTACAAGGTTGATTACCAATCAACCTTGTATCACCCCAATAAGCGGGGACGACAAACCCCAGAGGACACACACACAATGGAGGTCAGAGGTTAAGCCTCCGGGGAGAAGGAAAGTAACAGCAGCGGGGGGGGGGGGGGGGGGGGGAACTCTCCCACAGAGTAGTAGAAGGTGTTATTAGAAGAGACGGTAACAATACCTGCAATATCCTACTGTAAAGTTTGTGAATCAAATCATAAATCCGACCTTCTCACCAAAACAGTAAACTTCAAGTAAGCGAATATATTGCAGTATCGATCTCTTATAACCGGTGAGGCAGAAAACAGTCTACGAGCAGACAAACTTCGATAAAACAAAATCCCGCGCAGCGAATCCTAAAATCAGGCTGACTCACTGACGGACTAAGGGGCTCGTATACTTTGCCGCGGTGTGATTTATATGGTTGGGCGAAAGGGACGCTAGCTAGGTACAGAGGCAGAGATTTGGAGATGTCTAACTAGCGGGCAAAGCACAGTACGGACAAAAGTTAATTTTATATATTTTGAGGTGTAAATAATTTCTAACGTGCGCGTGTGTTAATTCTAAACAGTCAAAGCAGTTTTGCTCCTTCACATATATAATTACTGGGTACGGTGTGCATTTTACGAATATTCTAATTTTGTAACTTGTAGGTCCAATACTCACGAATAATAAGGTTCCTTCCCCTCTTGCGTATTTCCAGGACTCAAATTCAGGCATAAGGTTAATGCTACGCCCAGAATTCGGCAATTTTAATTTACCAGGCCCCTAATACTAAGAAGAAATGTGTTAGTTTACTACTGTAGGCGTACAGTTACAAATAGCTACCCTGGCTCTTATCTGGAATTTTAGTCACCTAGGTAGGCTGGGTAACTTCCTATCAAGACGTTGGCAGGGACACGGTAGATGTTAGTATATCCCTAATAGCCTCAATTTATTTGCGCCTAGTTGTAAACTGCCCTACCGCCTGAACGGTACAATCCCAATTCAGGTGAAACACAGCAACCCTCCTAGCCTACAAGTTCTAGTGCAATAGACACCGTTGTACTGCAAATAGTCGCAAACGCACCTGCACTTAGCAAGAGTTAGGCGTACAGTTTGCTGCACCCTACCAATGTGTATGCTTCGTACCGGTGTGACTACGTCCTATCTGCGTACTAGTATCTCTGCCTGCTCTCTCCTCCCCCCCCCATAGGAATGTGAAGGTCTACTGTGGTTTTTTCCTGAATCAAGACAGTACAGTCCCTAAGATGTAATGTTAGGCTCACAGCGTGTCACTACTTCTACCTTTGATCTTTGGTCTTACGCTTAGGTAGCAAGGCGTCGAACGCTGTCTAACCTTTCAGGCGATGGGCGAATAACTGAGATGGTATTGCGGGTTGTCTCCTGTCTACATTCCCTTGATGTTCCCGTTCATTGCTGCGGCCCGATCTCTAGCCGGCCATCCTGTTCCTAAGAGTGTTCACCGTAGTGAATCATGGTGAAAAGAAAAGCAGGTAGCGGTATTTCTGAATTTATTGCAGATAATAATACAAAATGTAATCTGAAAACTAATGACAGAATAAACAAATATCAGATAACTCAGAATAATTAAATCTCAGATATATAAGATAAGATAACTAATGAACAAATCGCACCTTTATATACCAAATTTGTGCTGCAATCAATCGAGAAAATTCTCGATTGTTCTATAGGTTCTAACAGGTTTTTAAAGATAACTATTGGTCCAGCTAATATATAACTTGCACGACATTGGTTACAATCTAATAACTGCAGTCTCATTGGTTAATCTATGTACAGACAAATGCACTTAATTTGTAGCGGTCAATTTAAATGAGTTGAAATTCTGCACAAAAAATAATTCGCACTTACTAGGATTCGAACTCAATACCTACTACACACATAATTTCCAACGCTCTACCGACTGAGCTACTGAACCACTTGAATAATAGGGGTATATCTTTTGCGTAGAGGTATAGCCTACATAGAGGCTACATGTAGGTATGTGTAGCCTACATGTAGATGCACGTGTAGGGTGAATGTAGGTAGGTGTAGGTAGGTCTTTAAAAACAACAATGATGAATGAATAGGCCTACACGGGGTACCCGGACCCGAACTTCCTCGATGAGATGCGAATGCGGCGAACGGGGGTGGTACCCGGAACAACCACGAAGAGATGCGCATATGGCGGGCGGTGGTACCCGAAACAACCAGGAGGAGATGCGAATACGTCGAATGGGGGTCCCCTGAATACCCACGAGACGGAGCCTATCAATACTACAGTACTGACAAAGGAAAAAACGACTGAACGATATACCGATACATACTGTAGATCTTATGATCCTGCGGGTTCAGGCATGGAGGCTAATGACTTTGTATGGGCCGAACGGCCCGAACCTGATGTTTCCAGTCAAGGAGGAATCGACTAACGGTTAGGGTTAGAGCTCGTCGTCGGTGTCCATGAGGGTCTGAGGATGAGTGGGTAATTCAACAAAACGCTAACAATGATACCGGACTGACTGATTGAACCAGAGTGGCGATGGTAGTCGCTGATGTATATATATTATATATATCATGTATTGATTGTTAGTAGATATTTTTTTATAGTATTTGTTTATTAAATTGTCTTCAATGTCTATATTGATAATATTGTGTGCTGTGCTGATTTTACTTATTTTTCATTTTATAAATCTTGCTGTGGCCGTTTTAATCTACTAAACTGCCGTATCAATTTCATGATATTTTAATGGATATGCAATTTAACTTCTTCTTTCTATTAACTTTCAATGCAATCAAATATAACTGTAAAGCTATTGACTTTCGTGTTATTGTTTTGCTGTTACTTCGAGATGGGATTTGAATCCCATCGGATTACTGATTAATTCCCATCATCGAGATGGGAATACTTTATAATGAAACAGTGTGGTGGTCCGCGGGATAGTGGGAAGGGATGGGACTGTTGCTGGTTGGTGGAATGTGACTGCCTGAAAAATTAAAACAAACAAAACTTCCAGACTTCTATATTTTTACTTTCAAAACAAAACGTCCAAAACATTTCAATGCTGAAGTACTGTTCAAGTCCCATGGATGTATGGTTGATAAACAGATAAAGAGGGGCAGAGGGGGGTCAGGGTTTCTGGTAGACTATAATCCCCGCGATGATGGCTGTTATTGTTTAGGTTACTCTTACTCAATAAACATATAAATCAGAACGAGTTAATCTAATGGAACGATGCCTTTCGTGGCGTTAGCATACTCAAATTTATTAGGGCATAATATTTATGACGAGTAAGGGACTTTAGTATAATCAGAACGCGATGTTTGATATTTATACAGTACTGCAGTATGCAGTAAAACCTGTTGTCTGACAGCAGACAGGTCTGCATGTTGATGTACCGTATTGTACCGTGGAGATCAGAGATTATTGCCATACATCCTGATTGACGACCGTGTATCACGTTACTGCAAGTTGACACATAAATTACATTAATATCTATGGGACTACACCTACCTACATTCACCCTACACGTGCATCTACATGTAGGCTACACATACCTACATGAAGCCTCTATGTAGGCTATACCTCTACGCAAAAGATATACCCGAATAATAGGCGTACAAATAGAAATAGCAATACAAATGAGGACTCAAAGTAATCTTTTAACAAAGTTGATTCGAATAAAATAAAATTTTGAAAATCCACGGCATTTAGGGAATATAATTCTATACCGCTCCATGAAAACAGGATATTATCGTGCATAAATATACGGTTTTCACCAATAATCAATCAAACTATAGAATACTTAGGGCGTACTTACATATTTACAATTAAATTTCAAACAATACTTCCTTTCTACATAATGATTCGATACAAAATAATTACAAATTCAAACTTTACGTAGTTAAGGCTTTACTAAGTAAGTACAATATAAATCTAAATTAAATTCACCAATATAAATCTATTGCATCTCAATATTGCATAAATTCAAACAATTACAAATACTTTCGTGCCTAAATGTAGATTGCATAAGTTCGGAATAATTACAAATATGAGTCTTTCTAAGCACAAAACTTTCTAACTATAAAACTTTCTAAATACAAAATATAACACTTTACAAATGAAACTATAAGAAAGGCCCACGAGTCTTCCATCTACTCTTACTTTCTATTTCACTGTAAATACAAATACTGCTTATAAGATATAAATTGCATAATATTCGGAACAATATAAATTGCATAAGTTCGGAATAATTACAAATATAAAATATAAATTCTTACTAAATATAAATCTTTACTAAATATAAATCTTTACTAAATATAAATATAAACTGCATAAGTTTAGAATAATATAAACTCCTTTGCATCTCAAATATGAAACATAAATCTTTCAAATATAAGTTCCTTCTAAATATAAACTTTCTAAATTTCATAAATTCGGAACAATACAAATTGCTTAAGTTCGGAATAAACACAAATATAAATATAAATTCAAATAAATCACAAAATCATAAGAAAGGCTCACGAGTCTTCCGTCCACCCTTGCCCTCCCTTTTATCGCTTAGTTGATCGAGCCCTGCCGCGTCCTCGGAAACTGCGCACAGGTGACTTTGCTCGCGATATTTTCCGTCACTGGTTTTGTTTGGACGTTGAGAGACGGTGCGACTATTTCCTCGCAAATTCGTCTATTTGGCATCCCAAAACCTCGACCGATTCCTCGTGACCGATCAGTTGTCACTACAGTTGGTAGAACGTCTGGGAACGCGCGAGAAGCGGACGACGCAGACCCAAGAGTAGCTTGCGCCCCCTTTTGATCAGCTGGTGTATGTCCCGATCCTCCTGTTGGTTCTCTAGGAAGCGATACCGTATCCCGAGTAATTCGAATGGTCGGCTCAACTCCCTTGCGTTCTTCAATGACCCTATATTAATAGACTTCTTTAATTGTTGGCCCACTTTCTGGACCCGTATGATCCTACCCTGTCCGTCCTCCCGAGGGTGACGTGCAGACGGCGCAACCGGAGTGGCTGGTATATTTGTCGCCTCTAGGACCTCCTCTTCCTCGAATACGCTCGCTCGTATACGTTCGCTCGTATACGTTTGTGGTAAAACGCGGCTCGGTACGCCCATGCGACGGTTAACCAAGCTCCTTTATTCCGCTTTTCAGTTCGGAAACGATCGAATTCACCATACGTGATGCGATTAACGACTTTCTGAAAATTCCACGTGTTTTTGTTATCCGGGTGAATCTGTAATAGATACTCGCGCACTACTCGGAATCCACTGTCGTGGGGCAAAATATCGACTACCTCGATAAGTTCGTCATATTGGGGCATAGCGGAGATGTATCCTTCCGACATCATCGTTTGGGGATTTACCGCCCAAAATCCAAGATGCGCCCTCATCGGAAATCGTCTTCTTTGTGCCGATACATGTTCGTCGGCTAAATCTTCCCACTCATCGAATAATTTTCTCACGAGTTTTACAGATTCGTGTTCATAAGGTATGTCTCTTAGTTGGCATTCAGATGCTCGATGTCCCTTTATATTGCAATAAGTACATTGAGCCATAAATCTCCAGCAAGTATAAAAGGTATGAGACCCTTGATCCCCACACCATCCACAGATTAGCTGAGTCGTAGTAATGTGCTTTCCACTGCACTTGGTCATATGATGTCCAGCGACGCCACATTTACCACACATCGTATTGGCAGGGTACCACACTCGTTCGTATATAAGATCTCCAATCGGTCGAGCGCTTCCTCCCACACTATAATCGTAATCATCTGGATCTATGGGTTGGTAGGTTTCTGAGGGTTGTATACAAACTATAGCATCTGTTGCTTCAAGTTGTCGAATCTCCGTCTGAGATTTCTTCGGGAGGTTCCTTTCTATCTCAAGAAGTTCCTCTAAAGGATCGTCAGTGATCGTAGTAGTTACTTCGAAATCATCACCAAGGTGACCGATAGGCGCACGCGTCTGCCGTGATTCGTTCGTAACCTCCACGATACCGTCGTGTCATATTTAGTGTTTGCGAGTTTCGCTGTACTTTCTGATAATTCCTTTATACCAAATATAGTGTAGTCCTTGGCTCCAAATCTTTCGAATGGCGCTGCTGCTTCCTCTTGGATATCATATCCCCATCTCGGCTCTCCTTGTATCCCTTTCTCCATAATTGGAAGTGTAGTTACATAATCATTACTACTAGAGGGAATACAACAGAGTTTGTAGTTAGTTGTGAGGAGATGTGAGAGTTTTCGTCTGCCCTTTTGGCTCGACAACGCTCTAACCTCCTACCCATAGCCTAAGATCTAGGGTTTCTTTAATGACACGCTGCTTCTTATCTAAAATTTTTTGCCGAAATAAAAACGAATTTGGGCTAAACTGGCTGTGAGTCTAAAATACTCACTTTTTGATCCCAAACTATTATCAGAAAATAAGCAATCAAGAATTAGTAATAAATATAGGGGAGTCTATTTATTGACGTAACTTATTGAAACAAGACCGTGTAAAATTTAATTAAAATTTTAAGAAAGGCTCGCAAGTCTTCCTCTCTTGTTTCTCTAATTTTAAGTTCCACCCGACTGTACCCTGAAATCTATTCACTGGAGAAAATTTTAAAAAATTTTCAAATCCAAATGGATTGTCTAAAATTTCGAAAATGTCTCAATATTGTGAGTTCCAAGTAGAATTCCATTTCTTATACCTACAAATCCCGCTCCTATGTGATACATAAGGGTACTACCCTCAATGTTCACATATAAAGACAATGGAATTCTACCGCTGTCCTTACTACGGTGTACAGGTACGTGGAAATCTATTTGTAAACTCCTAACTATTTACTAATATTAGTTGGAGACTTGTAGTCTCCAGACTCGTTACGAGTCTCTTCAAGAAGTACGAGACGTTGAGTCGGTCTGTCAACTGTACGACCGTCAATTGTCCGTACTGTCACAGTTCTTGTCACTCCATCCATAGATGGATGTGTGGCTAAAATTACACCTGTTATCCAGAAGCGTCTTTTTAGATTCACTTCTGCCAACAGCACGTGATCTCCCGGCTTTAATGCGCGGGTGTTATTGTACCAGTTTGTTCTGGCAGAAATAGAGGGCAAATAATGGTTTTGCCATATTTCCCAGAATTTGTTAGCCAGTAGTTGCGTGATTTTCCACGCTTTTCTACCGTAGCTATCGCCTTCTATTGGAATAGAAATAGGCGTCAAAGTTGTCGGTGCCTGCATAAGCAGGTGTGCTGGTGTTAAAGCAAACTGAGATTGTTTGTCATCGGGTACTAATACTATTGGTCTAGTATTTAGTATTGCCTCGATTTCAACAAACAGTGTTGTCAGTTGGTCGTCTGTCAATATGTGGTTTACTGGAATGACCTTTGCCATTGCCGTTTTGATAGATCTAATCAATCTCTCCCAGACTCCGCCTCTACAAGGACTATCTGGAGGATTAAACTTCCAAACAATCTTGTGAGGTTGTAGTTCGTTCGAGATTTGATCATGATCTAATTTCTTAAAGGCTCTAGCAATCTCATTTCGAGCACCAACAAAGTTTGTCCCTTGGTCTGAGTACAAGCATTTTACTAGTCCGCGTCTAGCGATAAATCGCCGCAATGCTAGTATAAACGCGTTGGTGGAAAGATCCATCACACGTTCAATATGAACTGCCCTACTGGACATACATGTGAAAATCAGTCCCCAGCGTTTTACTAGTATACGTCCACGTTTCGTATGTATGGGACCAAAGCAATCAATTCCAGTCTCTGTAAAAGGTGGTCTGAATGCTTGAAGTCGTGCTTGTGGAAGTTCACTCATTTCTTGGGTACCTATTCTAGAAGGTACCTTTTTACAAATAATACACGTACGTGTCACTGAACTTAACGCTTTACTGGGTCTAATTAATACAAATCTTGTACGTAAGTAGGAAAGACAGTGGTGTCTTCCAGCGTGTTTCAGATGTAAATGTGCATCCAGTATCATTGCACGTTGTAGTTCGTGATGTTGTGGTATTATTATTGGGTATCTAAAGTTTGTGTTAAAGTCAATGTTTTGAAGCCGAGATTTATGACAAATTAAGCCATTATAAATTATCGGACTCCAACTCAATATTGGTGACGACTTGATTGGTAGACCTTGATTTATAGATGTGAATTCGCGCGCGAAATATCGCAGTTGGTAATGGCGAATTAATTTAATCTCACACCTGTCAATCTCAGTCAATGTAAGTCGGCGTGTAAAGTCTCGTTTGCCTTTAACGTATTGTACAAAACGTACAATCCACGCTAATTTTCGGCAAGCGTTTGTCCAAGAGTCTGTTAAGTTTACAATACGGTCGACGTGAGTATTTGTGACGTCATCAGGTAAGTCAAAGAATTTGGAAGGTTTTGATTTACTAGAAGGGCCCACGGGTCCGCCGGTAAGTATTCCCTTGTTGACTGTTGATCCGTCCGGGTCTACAAGTAATTTGTCCTTCTTCGTCTTCTTACCTTGGTTGTCAGTACTTTGTAAGTCGATCGTTAATGGTGGTTTGAACTCTATGGGGTCAGTGGGTTTCGGTAAACTTATTTTTCTGCCGACATTAATCCCGGGTCTCACCATAGGTTGCAAGTTTGGTATGTCTCTTGAGCGCAAAGTAACACCTGTATTTACATTAGCGTAGGTACTACCCACATTTGTAATACATGAGGTTTCACCGTGCTTGTGGTTGCTCAAGTGTGTCAAATTTGGTAGTTTGTCAATACAAGGCCGCTCCAATAGAGAAACTGTGGCTTTACTATTTGTCAATATGTTACTAGTGTCTGGTAGAACATTTTGTGACATGTCTGGTAAAATGTTTCGCGGAACATCCGGCGAAATATCTAGTGACGTGTCTGGCAAAACGTCTGGTTGACCGTCTAGTAACGTGTCTGGTTGTTTGTCAATAGAAGGCCGCTCCAATAGAGAAACTGCGGCTTTACTATTTGTCAATATGTTACTAGCGTCTGGTAGAACATTTTGTGATATGTCTGGCAAAATGTCTGGTTGGCCGTCTAGTAACGTGTCTGGTTGTTTGTCAATAGAAGGCCGCTCCAATAGAGAAACTGCGGCTTTACTATTTGTCAATATGTTACTAGCGTCTGATAGAACATTTTGTGATATGTCTGGCAAAATGTCTGGTTGGCCGTCTAGTAACGTGTCTGGTTGACCGTCTGGCGATATGTCTGGTTTAGAAAGGCTCGCAAGTCTTCCGTTCTTGACCTTTGAAGTTATATCTTTCCATTTCGCCTTCGGTTTCTTCTTGAGTTTAGCCGCCGTCGTCTTTTTCTTTGCCTTCCCCTTTTTTGGTTTCTTGATTTCGGCGTCCTTAGGGATGGTGTTAGACTTGTTGTCGTATAACGGTGGCCAATCTTGCGTCGATTTCTGCAAGAATTGGGGTCCGTGTTGCCAAAATTCTTTGTTCTCCGGTTTACAGAATTCCTCAGGCATCATTCCTCTTGACGCAATATCGGCTGGGTTTTGTGGTCCGGGACAATGTCGCCAATCTTCTTTTATTGAACGGTCTAGAATTTCCGCGCGACGGTTAGCTACGAATGTCTTGAATTCAAGTGTGTCGTTGTTTATGTAAAATAAAACCAACGTCGCGTCAGTCCAATAAAATATCTGTAAACTTGACTGTAGTTCTGTCTGTATAAGGTTCACGATGGTGGTTGACAGGGTTGCGGCTTGTAGCTCAGCTCGTGGTGTCGTCATATACTTAGTAGGCTTTTTTTTTGCCTTAGAAGTAATGAGCGAAACATCGAATTCTTCTGAGTCTACTTGTCTGCGCAAGTACGCTGCCACACCAAAACCGTTGTCACTGGCGTCAGAAAAACAATGTAATTCCAAGTTGTCAGGAAATGTTGTTTGTAATGGAAAGTAGACTCTGGGTATGGAATAATCCTCTAGCGAAGATAATTCTGCCTCCCAGGTCTTCCATAAGTCCACTTGGTCTGATGAGATCGGCTCGTCCCATGTCAGTCCATCCTTCCAAATACTGCGCATATAAATGCGGGCTTGCAGTATTATTGGACTGATGAATCCTAATGGATCGAACAATCGGCTCAATTTTGACAAGCATGATCTCTTTGTCAGTGTGTTTTCTTGACTGTCCAGTTCTCACCTTCACTCGAAAGTTGTCCGTGTTTGGGTCCCAAAAGAGCCCCAACACCTTGGTCGTCGGTAGTGGTTCGAACTCTAGGTCTATGTCACCACCTCCACGCTCAGTCGTTCCGAATGAGTCTACTAATTCGGCACTGTTTGAGGCGAATTTGGTGAGGTTAAAACCTCCGCCCGCTAAGCAGTCCCGTAATTGATGTGCTACTGTTGTAGCACGTTCTACTGTGTCGCAACTCTGTAAACCGTCGTCGACGTAAAAGTCACGTTCCACAATCTTAATTATCTCTGGGTCATACAGGTGTTTCTGATCCCTAGCGGCTTGCTTTAGGGCGTACATTGTACAGTTTGGGCTGTCCCTGGCACCGAAAACGCGGACTTGCATTTGGTAAGTCGCCGGTGGTAGACTTAAGTCTCCTTCCGGGTACCAGAGGAACCTCAAACTGTCTCTGTCTCGCTCTAACGCTCTCACTTGGTGAAACATAGCTTCAACGTCGCAAGTAAAAGCTACTTGATGCTGACGGAAGCGCATAATCACCCCCATAAGATAATTATTCATGTTTGGTCCATCCATCAACTCGCTATTGAGGGACATTCCCTCAAACAGAGCCGCACAGTCATTGACTACACGTACTTTGTCTGGTTTGTCGGGGTGTCTCACAAAGTGATGTGGCAAGTAGTATGTCTGGTCAGTTACTCTCTCTGGGTTAGTCATTCGGATAGCGTATCCCTTGGTCAAATACGTCTCCATCTGAGTGTTGTACTGCAGATGGGCTTTCTCGTCCTTTAATAGACGTTGTCGTATTGAGTGTAGACGTCTTAAAGCTAGTGGGTAGTTATTTATAAGTTTAGGACTTTGGCTACGCCATAACATCCCCACCTCATAATGTCCGTCTTTCGTCTGGCGGATAGTATCTTCCATGATCCTCAAAGATTGTTTCTCCTGTTCCGACATACATGGTTCGTAGCTACCAGGTTCAGCTGTATCTTGTTCTAACCACCTGATAGTCTTCTCCGTTAATTCTTTGTCCAATGCAGCTTGTTCCACTTGATGGTTTCTCAACGCGTCATCATCGATATCGACGGGTATTGTTGAGGTTATTGGGGTAGGTAGACTCGCAAGCCCTCCGGCGTTATCATCTGTCGTCGATGGAATCTCTAGCTGACTCGTCTTCCCCCCAAGTTCTAAACTCACCTGGTGGATTAGCTGCTCCTTGTGACTTATCATACTAGTTACACGTCTGTCATGTTTTGTCGAATGTAGTGTAGTATGGTCCACGTCGTGTGAAAAGGATTGAATTGAATTTGTAGTTAATAAACTACATGTACTTTGTACATCGTCTTCCTCGTCACTTATGTCCAGTGTGCACACAGGCGCTCGAGTATACCACCCTATCGGCGTTCTACAGGCGTATGCGTTTCCCGCTACGACTGCCGATGGTCTGGTTTCCCACACTTGATGTAGGTTGAATTGATCCGTCCCGATCAGCATTGCTACCGATCTATAATTGACAGGACATTCAGGTACACCAAGGTGTCTGAAATACTTACGGTCCTCCAAGGATTGTTCTGGGACAGGACCTAGTAGGTTACTAAAGTCCTTGGTGGCCGCAAAAGTCAAATCCTTAAAGGGTAACAAAGACCTCTCCTTTTCGCTGTGTTGCGATTTTGGAAGAAGAGTGTCTAAGTTTAACTTAACTCGTGTCACTGGTATTGCACGTTGTCCGTGCATACTACTCACGGTGTAACTGATGCGCTTACCTTGTCTGAGATCCGTTACTACATCAGCTATCTGCTCATCCACGTAGCTGTGAGATGAGGCTGAATCCAGGATAGCGTAGATTCTCTTGCTCCCCTTTGTGCCAGTAATCTTAATCGGAATTACGCTGAATCCCTTTAGTTGGTCAGTCGTCAGAAGCGCGATCGATGGTTGGTCGTCTCCATCGGAATATACGTCGTCGTCTTCTGACTCTTCGTCCGACGATCCAGATTGTTCTGAGAAGCAATCCTTAATATGTGTCACGAAAGTTGGAGTCGTTTTCGATTCTCGAATTTTGTAGGCCGTATTACATTTCGCTGCTGCTTCCGGGTGTTCCCTGGCGAAGCGTTTTGTCGGCGTGTGGCTGTCTGTGTGTAGCAGACCGTCGTGGTTGCGTCCACAGGATGGACAAGTATCGGTATTTGGGCAATCTTTGCGGACGTGTCCGTGTCGCGTACACCGCCAACAAGAGTCCAATGGCCGTATCTGCAGCCGTCGTTCTTCCGAGTTTAACTCGCGAAACTGTCGACAACCTCTCAACTTGTGACCGATATACCGCTTGCCTAAATGCTCGCAGTATTGGCAGCCGCTGAAGTCGGTACTGAGTTGCTGTCTAGTCTGTTTTATCCCAATGGGCGCAGATACCCTACTACCGTCCGAGAATTGTGGTGATTCCATCGATGTGGCATAAGTGGCCGTCTTGGTGGATGTTGTCTGGGGTTTTTGTCGGTTTGTGGATGGCAAGGTGATTCCTTCTGCCACGATGTGCTGGTCAGTGTAGTTGGATCGAGTTTCTACCACTGCTTCCCTGGATATCAAAAGGTACACATCCTCCAGTTTTAAGAATCCACCCCGCTCTTCCCGCTGGTATTCGATCTTCCTCCACTCCCGACGAAGTCGATGGTGGAGTCGTCCTATGATCTTTAATAGGACTGTAGGGGTATTCCCGTAGTCAAGTTGTCCAATGGATCTCAAAGTAGTGATAGCGTTCTTTATTTCGTCAGCCAGTTTTAATAAGTCGACGGGTTTAGTAATAGCCCCTCCCTTACAGAGTTCCTCTATCACTGACCTGGCCATGCTGACTGTACCTCCGTATATCGAAGTTAAACGATCGTACGCTAGTTCGAAGGCGTCCGGTACACCAACGAAGGTCTCCGCCAAACGTTTAGGTTCTCCCGACAACGTTTGAAGCAGGTAATTAAACTTCTCCCGTGATGTAAAGGCGCACACGGCGATCTGAGATTCGATATAGTCTACGAAAGTGTGCCAGTGTTTTGAGCTACCGGAAAACTTAGGTGGTTGTTGCACCGGTAGTCCTTGTCTAGCTGCGAATTTCGCTATCTCCTCGGCAACGTTCAGAGTTTCGCGTCCTTGGTTGGTAATCTGGTTGATATCCCTTCTTGGCGCTTTTCCCTGATACGATGTGTGTTTTGAAGGTACCGGTCTTTGTGGTTCATTCGGGTGTCTATTGTGTTCGAATTCAGTGTTCCTCGAACTATCGGTTTGAACTTCCTCCAGACGCTCCTCGATCTGAGCCAACTTGTTAACAACTGGTCGCAGGATGTCGGCGAACTGTTGTGTACTGATTGCGTCCGTTGGTTGTAACGCCTTCTGTGTTGGTGTATTCTGTGGAGGATTGTCTACAAAGGAGTTGTCTGAACGCTCGCGTTTATATTCATCGGCCGCCCCTGTTCTAAATACCTCGCGTTTCGGGTAATCCGATTTGCTCGAAGTACTACTATCATCTGGATATGGTGGTCGACGTGCTCGCGTCCGTTGCGTCGTACGAATTCTAACGTTTCGCTTTGGAACATCGTCCACTGATCTCCGTTGTTCGGTAGGCTCACAAGTCTTCCTCGAAGTCGTAGATTGCGATGTAAACTGGTTGAACGGTCGCGTATCCACTGTTCTCCGTTGTTCGGTAGGCTCAGAAGTCTTCCTCGAAGTCGTAGATTGCGATGTAAACTGAACCGGTCGCGTATCCACTGTTCTCCGTTGTTCGGTAGGCTCACAAGTCTTCCTCGAAGTTGTAGATTGCGATGTAAACTGAACCGGTCGCGTATCCACTGTTCTCCATTGTTCGGTAGGCTCACAAGTCTTCCTCGAAGTCGTAGATTGCGATGTAAACTGGTTCGGTGGTCGAGTAACAGCTGAATCGACTGGCCTTGTAGGTTGAAATGTCATTGGGTAAGCGTAGTGTGTAACGGGTTTAGGTGTCGACGGTGGACTCACCTGTTTAGTCGTCAGTAGTGCAGGTCCAGTCAACAAACTACTACGATCTGTAATCGGTGGGTTACTTACCTTGACTTTCAGAATGGGCGACGACGTTGCTCTTGGCGGTGTAAACTTGTCCGGAATAACAAACCTGTGTTCTGTCACACCATGGATAGGAGAAATATTACTACTACCAGCAATCGAAACAGGTTTCTTAGTCATAATTGGTGCAAACATAGGAGTTACTTGTGGGAATCGTTGACACAAGTCTTTTACTAATTGTCGTTCCCGTCCGGGTGCTCCTACGCTTCCTTCCTTCTTCCGTTCCTGAATTTGGCAATGTCTTACCTCTAACTGGTCCAAATCATGTCCGTCACGAGATCTCATCGATCTATCGCGGGCTTGTAGATCCAGGTCTTCCTTGGCGTTGGCTAATTCTCTCGCCTTCTTCTCGAGTTCGAAACGAAGTTTAACTTCTTTCTCACGTTGTTCCGTTTGTTGTTGTTGCGCCTCGAACTCCGCTTGTCGTATAGCTGATTGAGCCTTTATTTGCCGTTTTTTCATTTCTGTTCTCGCTTCTGAAGCTAACCTTTGTCGCTCTAACTCGGACGCTGCCGCTGCCGCTGCCGCTGCTGCTTGTCGCTCTAACTCGGCCGCTGCCGCTTGTCGCTCTAACTCGGCCGCTGCCGTTCGTTGCGCTAACTCGGCCGCTGCTGCTTGTTGTGCAATGTCCAACTCTAACCTTTCCATTTCGGCTACTTCCAACTCAGCTTGTTCTTGCAGATGAGAGATTCTCGCAACATTCGCAACGCGTAGTTTCTCTTCTTCTGCTGCTACTTGTGCCATTAGCAATTGAGTTTGTTCCTCCCACTCCTGTTGTTGTCTGTAGATCTGCTGTTGTCGAGCAATTTCTGACGTAGCCATACTCACCTCGCCAATTTCGCTGCGAATACTCACCAGTGATTGATCTAGTGTTCCCGGTGCCGGTTTGATTTGTGCGAGTGAAGTTTCCCTCGTAGCCTCCGGCACGGTTTCCCAATCTCCGACGTCCTCGCCGCACATGCGTAAGTGATCTGTCAGGTGTTTCAATTGTCCATCCAGCCTATACAGTTCCTGTTCTTCCTCGGGTTGCAATAATTCGTCCGAAACTGACTCACCTAACAACTGGTCCGCTTGTTCCTGTTGTATCTGCCTAATCGTCGACTTAAACTGAATCAGTTTCTCTCTAGCGATCATTAGTTTCTCGAGGATTCTAAGCTATCTTCTCACCGGGAAGATAGCATGGGGGGGAGTGTGAGCGTATTCAATTCCGCCTCACCAACCCCATAAAGTTGGGCCAGCGAGACCCTTAAGCAATATTGGGAGTACAAGGTTGATTACCAATCAACCTTGTATCACCCCAATAAGCGGGACGACAAACCCCAGAGAACACACACACAATGGAGGTCAGAGGTTAAGCCTCCGGGGAGAAGGAAAGTAACAGCAGCGGGGGGGGGGGGGGGGGGGGAAACTCTCCCACAGAGTAGTAGAAGGTGTTATTAGAAGAGACGGTAACAATACCTGCAATATCCTACTGTAAAGTTTGTGAATCAAATCATAAATCCGACCTTCTCACCAAAACAGTAAACTTCAAGTAAGCGAATATATTGCAGTATCGATCTCTTATAACCGGTGAGGCAGAAAACAGTCTACGAGCAGACAAACTTCGATAAAACAAAATCCCGCGCAGCGAATCCTAAAATCAGGCTGACTCACTGACGGACTAAGGGGCTCGTATACTTTGCCGCGGTGTGATTTATATGGTTGGGCGAAAGGGACGCTAGCTAGGTACAGAGGCAGAGATTTGGAGATGTCTAACTAGCGGGCAAAGCACAGTATGGACAAAAGTTAATTTTATATATTTTGAGGTGTAAATAATTTCTAACGCGCGCGTGTGTTAATTCTAAACAGTCAAAGCAGTTTTGCTCCTTCACATATATAATTACTGGGTACGGTGTGCATTTTACGAATATTCTAATTTTGTAACTTGTAGGTCCAATACTCACGAATAATAAGGTTCCTTCCCCTCTTGCGTATTTCCAGGACTCAAATTCAGGCATAAGGTTAATGCTACGCCCAGAATTCGGCAATTTTAATTTACCAGGCCCCTAATACTAAGAAGAAATGTGTTAGTTTACTACTGTAGGCGTACAGTTACAAATAGCTACCCTGGCTCTTATCTGGAATTTTAGTCACCTAGGTAGGCTGGGTAACTTCCTATCAAGACGTTGGCGGGGACACAGTAGATGTTAGTATATCCCTAATAGCCTCAATTTATTTGCGCCTAGTTGTAAACTGCCCTACCGCCTGAACGGTACAATCCCAATTCAGGTGAAACACAGCAACCCTCCTAGCCTACAAGTTCTAGTGCAATAGACACCGTTGTACTGCAAATAGTCGCAAACGCACCTGCACTTAGCAAGAGTTAGGCGTACAGTTTGCTGCACCCTACCAATGTGTATGCTTCGTACCGGTGTGCCTACGTCCTATCTGCGTACTAGTATCTCTGCCTGCTCTCTCCTCCCCCCCCCGTAGGAATGTGAAGGTCTACTGTGGTTTTTTCCTGAATCAAGACAGTACAGTCCCTAAGATGTAATTTTAGGCTCACAGCGTGTCACTACTTCTACCTTTGATCTTTGGTCTTACGCTTAGGTAGCAAGGCGTCGAACGCTGTCTAACCTTTCAGGCGATGGGCGAATAACTGAGATGGTATTGCGGGTTGTCTCCTGTCTACATTCCCTTGATGTTCCCGTTCATTGCTGCGGCCCGATCTCTAGCCGGCCATCCTGTTCCTAAGAGTGTTCACCGTAGTGAATCATGGTGAAAAGAAAAGCAGGTAGCGGTATTTCTGAATTTATTGCAGATAATAATACAAAATGTAATCTGAAAACTAATGACAGAATAAACAAATATCAGATAACTCAGAATAATTAAATCTCAGATATATAAGATAAGATAACTAATGAACAAATCGCACCTTTATATACCAAATTTGTGCTGCAATCAATCGAGAAAATTCTCGATTGTTCTATAGGTTCTAACCGGTTTTTAAAGATAACTATTGGTCCAGCTAATATATAACTTGCACGACATTGGTTACAATCTAATAACTGCAGTCTCATTGGTTAATCTATGTACAGACAAATGCACTTAATTTGTAGCGGTCAATTTAAATGAGTTGAAATTCTGCACAAAAAATAATTCGCACTTACTAGGATTCGAACTCAATACCTACTACACACATAATTTCCAACGCTCTACCGACTGAGCTACTGAACCACTTGAATAATAGGCGTACAAATAGAAATAGCAATACAAATGAGGACTCAAAGTAATCTTTTAACAAAGTTGATTCGAATAAAATAAAATTTTGAAAATCCACGGCATTTAGGGAATATAATTCTATAGGTGTGAAGTAGGTTACTAGCCAATGGGGGGCAGGCATCAGCTGAGTAACACGGCCAAACCTAGAGTAGTATATTACCGGTCGGTGTTGCTCATTTTATCCAGTTTACTGAGTACAGTCATGGCAGTACGGTGACAGTTTAAGACCGTCACCTCCGTCACCAGTATATTACCGTCATTAGTGCTATCTGCTATCATATCTACTTGTTGCTATTATCTGATTATATACCATATATTATCAATGACATTGGAAGAACAACAAACTCCTTTTCACTCACACGGCGGGGACGCGTACATAAACAACACCGGATAAACCGGGATCCTCGGATCCCGTCACACGTAATAGGGGAAAATCAACGAAAATAACAGCCGATTATTCTTAAAAATAAAACTGGGACCTGTTCTATTGACTTTAGCTTAGTGTTTTGGTTAGAAAAACGTGCCAAATGTAGCCTGCTCCTTTCCCTAAATTGATAACAATGCATAAAATTGAGGCGAGATATTAAGTCGCATCATACATCATATAGCCTATAAACCCATTCTGGAACACAGAGAGTGAATATTATCCAAACTGCAATAATACAGTAGTTTGTAATTTTTTCCATAATTGGGCGCGAAGGGCCCATTATGTGTGGCCTTACCACTAGAACTAACACTAGTTTATTCAACATCATAGCGTTGGGTTGAATATTATTAGTCAATTGGCTATCGTATTGTGTTTTTTCTATGCGGTAGAAATCAAATATGTTTTTGCATACGTGACGTGGCACATTTTATAACTTAACATATGTTTTCTATCAAACATTGCAGTTGGCTTTACAACAAACTACACTAGGTAAATAATATTTATTAGGCCTACGTACTTTCACTACCTACAGTACTGCTTAACCCTTGTACCCTTATTGAAGACTATTGACTTGATAATTGAAATTTAGACATAATAGATATAGCGTACAGTATGTACATTGTACTGAACCTACTCTGCCGTCTTAAGGCAGAATGCCCTATCTCAAAATTTTTGAAATTTTTTTTATTGTACAGACCGGCCTAAATTAAGGCGCTCTTTCAAATGAAACCAAGAAATACCATGGTTTATATGCAAGAAAATCATTTTTTGCGAGTTTAAAACACCCTATGCTTGATCCTCACTCCTGTCATTTAAAGGCAAAACACCCTACATCCAAAATCTGGTACATAGGGTATTTTGCCTTAGTAACACTTTTATTCAGTTTACCTTACATTTTAAAGGTAGGGTGTTTTTCCTTAGAAAAGCTTATAATAGTGTTATTTCCTATTACTTATGCTTAGATATTGGCGGGAATTTCAGTTTGTTCGCATTAACATGTGGGCAAAATACCCTAGGAAAGATTTTATACTTATTACTGACTCTGAATCTCAATTCAGTCGATTAGGAATATACAAAGCCAATGGAACTGGAAGACACGTTTTACGGCTTCAACTTGGATGAGGATATCGGAGGCGGTGTTTTAGCTCAGGTGACGGTGGACTGTGGGGAGGATTTGCGGCTGTGCGGAGGATATGTGGCTGTGTGGTGAGGATATGTGGCTGTGGGAAGAAATGTGGCGTGGCCGTGTGTGGAGGATATGTGGCTGTGTGGGGAGGATATGTGGCTGTGGGGAGGATATGTGGTTGTGTGGGGGGGATATGTGGATGTGTGGGGAGGATATGTGGCTGTGTGGGGAGGATATGTGGCTGTGTGGGGAGGATATGTGGCTGTGTGGTGTGGATATGTGGCTGTGGGGAAGATATGTGGCTGTGTGGGGATGATATGTGGCTGTGGGAGGATATGTGGCTGTGTGGTGAGGATATGTGGTTTGTGTGGGGAGGATATGTGGCTGTGTGGGGAGGATATGTGGCTGTGGGGAAGATATGTGGCTGTGTGGGGAGGATATGTGGCTGTGGGGAGTAAATGTGGCTGTGTGGGGAGGATATGTGGCTGTGTGGGGAAGATATGTGGCTGTGGGGAAGATATGTGGCTGTGTGGGGAGGATATGTTGCTGTGGGGAGTAAATGTGGCTGTGTGGGGAGGATATGTGGTTGTGTGGGGAAGATATGTGGCTGTGTGGGGAGGATATGTGGCTGTAGGGAAGATGTGGCTGTGTGGGGAAGATATGTGACTGCGTGGGGAGGATATGTGGCTGAGGGGTGGATATGTGGCTATGTGGGGAGGATATGTGGAGGTGTGGGGAAGATATGTTCATGTGTGGGGAGCATTTGTGGCTGTGCGGAGGATATGTGGCTGTGTGGGGAGGATATGTGGCTGTGGGGAAGAAATGTGGCTGTGTGTGGAGGATATGTGGCTGTGTGGGGAGGATTTGTGGCTGTGTGGGGAGCATATGTGGCTGTGGGAAAGATATGTGGCTGTATGGGGTGGATATGTGACTGTGGGAAAGATATGTGGCTGTGTGGGGAGGATATGTGGTTGATTGGGGAGGATATGTGGCTGTGGGAGGGATATGTGGTGTGTGGGGAAGATATGTGGCTGTGTGGGGAGGATATGTGGCTGTGTTGGGAGGATATGTGGCTGTGTGGGGAGGATATGTGGCTGTGGGGAGGATATGTGGCTGTGTGGAGTCAACTTATTGAAGCGCAATGCCACTATGGGCATCCCACGTCCACTATGGCTCAACCCAAAGGAGTTCCCATAGACAGAGTCAATGAATTGATTCAACGACTTTGGCAAATAATTCCCAGAAATATAATTGGTTTTTGGAATTCGTTAGTTCAAGTGTGATGGTGAACTGAACATGTAAATAATGAAGGACTGCACTAGAAGGCAAAGTAGACGGAGTTTGATTTTGGCGGACTAGGTTTTTGAAAACTGGTCACATGGTTATACAGTAGCTAGCTAGAATATTTCTAAAAAAATTTACGGGCAAATATGTAACTATAATCGATTGCCCAGAGTTTAGTTTGAGTACTTTATATTCATGGAATGGTAACCATGGACGTTACCAGGCACAGGCAACCAATTATACAGAAATTATCAGCTGTTTATCTCATGTTTTTGAATTATAATTTGCATTACAGTATTTACCAAAATCCAACCCTTAACTACAAAATTCCAAGTATAATTTCCACCCTGCATTATTATTATTTGAAGATATTAAACTATTTGATACCAACTCTTGATAGACAAAACACCCTATATCAGCTTTCAGTTTCATTTGTCGCCAACATTTTCGAGGCAAAACACCCTATCAAATCTTTTCAGCATTATTTTTTAAGCTCCCAAATTACAAAAGTTGTGCATCTTGAATCTGAAATTCTAAGTTAGTATTTTATTTGGGTGACTTGCAGTTCAAATTCTGGTATCCAGGCAGCTGTATAACATACTTGTAGAAGAAAACGCGTTTCGTTAAATTACTCAAAACACGATTTTTGGAGATAGGGTATTTTGCCTTAAGACGGCAGTACTACAGTATATTCACGCAGTTCACTGGTTTTTTTCAGTATGAATCTAAACAACAGGCTAGGCAACCAAGCAGTTCTGGAGAAAATCTGGAAGTCTACCGGAATCCGATACGTTTGCTGTAATAATGTAATAGTCCATATCCATAATTAACTTCATATACTGAAAAAAAAGAATTACAGTATAAAATTTGTAATATTTAACCATGGGTGTAAAGTTTGACATTTTTTATATTTAAAAATATCAGCTAAGGGTGAAAAAAACTGCACCAAAAATAGGGCTGAGTCAATCACTGAATTTGTTTCATTCGAAATGGGGATAAATTTGAGAAAAGTTCAGGAAACTTTAAGGTCATAGTTAGAGGCCTATTTCTATCCCTTTAAGAACGGCGGCAGCTTTTTTACACTGAAATATTTTTCCAAAAATCAGGTGTGGGCGAATTAGTTTAACCAAAATATAAATTAATCTATTTTTGGGTTTGTAGAGTAAGGAAATGTTTCAAGTTTTTATTAAAATACATTTTGCAAATTATATCGCCATTATTTGTCTAACATTGTTTAGTTTTATAAGGTTAAGCGACGCCATCTTGTGTTACATAAGGTATTCGCCTCCATTTGCTTACAGTCCAGATAAAAACAATGCATTCTTTCCCTGTATCAATTATGGGAATTATAGAACTTGCTTAAATTATTTAAGAGGCAACCTGGTGGAGATGGATGACAGGTTAGTAGGAGCTTCTTATATTTATTTATATTTATAAGAATATTGTAATTTATTTTATTGTTGAAATTTACATTAGTTACCGCTCAGTCAATGGGCTAGCGGTAAATAATATTTGCATTATTTACCTAGGTAAATGGGGATTATTGCTCTTCAATCTGTCAACTTTATACTGTTATAAATACTATTCTGGGGCATTTTATTTATTTAATGAGTAGCTACGACTAGTAAAATGATATCAAGTAATTAATAATCTTCAAATAAATAATATGTCCCAGAATATTGTGTATTTTATTAAATATAATAAACGGCTACAATGGGCCCTGCCCGCGGTGAAGTAATACATATAAACTTATAAGAAATATATATAAACTTACAATTCCAATATAATCTTTGTAATTTCAGTGGTCGTTGTGAAGGTGGTTACTGCTACTGTGTCTACAATATCGACATCAATGCCTTATACCAAGGCTGCGACAGAATGGGTTGGTGCAATGCTACTGGCGTTCAGGTAATTTACATCGTCCGTATTTTAATGAGCTGCAGAACATTCTCACTCACACACACACTCCCAATGAGTTATTTTTATAGCCCAGGGGCGCATGGGAGATTTCTCTAAGGAGTACTGTAGAAGACTAACAAAAAAACGTAAAATGAAAAGTGACGCGACGCAAGCAAAGCGAGCTGAATGTCTTTTGATATTAGTCAATATATATTGTTGAAAATTCACAACACCCAGCACATCTTATAAATTTTGATATTCCTTAATTAACTCAGCCTAACAGTGTCGGACAACATCTTGGAAATGGTGTGGGTTTGAAGTTAGGTATGAACTGGTGATTGTCTATTTTTTGATAAGACTCTCATCTCATCGTAATGGGAATGCGCATAATATTTAATTAAACAATACATACTATTAACAATATTATTAATTGTAGTTGGGAAAGGGTTCCTAAACGCAATTACTAGTCTATAAATATCCGATGATTTATAACGTAATGCCGTTTAAGCTAAGAATTTATATAATTATTTTTTAATTAATAATAAATAATTAGAAACTAATATAACAAAGCAAAATTATATATAAAATAAAATTATAATATAAATAATAAAATAATAAAATAAAACTTATTTTAACATAAAAGACAATTGTTATATTTTTCTAGAATATCACACAGTGCAAGGACTTCAGCCAAAAATATTATGGCGAATTTGGATTAGAAAATCACCGTTGCCATGTCTACTGCTGCTATGGGAATAACTGCAATGAAGGCACGAAATCACAGAGTAATTCAATATTTGTGTTTGTTCCTATAATTATTGTCTTGTTTGGTGCATCATAAGTGCATTATAATAGTTTGAAATACTGTATGTTAATATTAGCATTGACTAATTATATTCTCAAAATTTTTCGCATTACGTTTAGTCTATAAAGTTTATTAAGAACATTTTAATAAGCGATTCCAGCCAGATATAGCATAAGATTTATGTATACATTATACTGCTCAAGCAGGGCGGATGAGGAAAATAAAGTGTTGTAACCTTCCTTAGGTTGCCCTCCGTCATTTTTTTCAAGCTGCTTTTCATTAACATTTTTTAAGATTCTTAGATTTCTAAACGTTTAGAGGTAAATCAAGTATCACAAAATTCTCAATCAGAGTTTCACAGACCAGCCACAAAACATCATCACGATGGCAACATCACAGATGACACCCCAAGCTGTTTGACTGCATTAATCACAAAACCTACTGTATTCAGTTAGTATCCACATTGATATCTTTATCGACTCTCAACAGCATCCAAATATATACAGTATCTACTTCGCTGCATCATCGATTGAATAATACCTTTCGTATAATTTTAGAAAGTTTCATAATTGGAAACAAGATACCTTCAGCAATCTCCTTGACCCTCCAAAGCAGACACAGGCAGCCAATAAGAATCCAATTAAATTTCTGCTCACTAACGTTACCAGGTTTCGTTCTAGGAAATAGACAGGATGCTGTGTGTGCGGATTTGGAAATCGGAATTCAACATTACGGGGAGTTTCTGTTGCATAATAAGTACTTTTCAGAAGTTTGCAGAGATTAGGCCCTAGGCCTACTGTTGAGACCAACAGCTGAGGATGACAGCAGCGCCACGGATGTTGTTGGTAATTGGTAATCCATCAACAACCACACAACAGCGTTGGAATAATTCATATCCATTGCGCATACAAAAGGCATCTGGGCATGGAACCGAGAAAATGTATCTACCAGTGCGGCCACCTACTGTACGCATAAATGTACTACAGTAGTGCGGTAACTAGAAACTGGTAGGGTGTTCGCGCTTTCAGACCTTTAGCAGTTTAACCTGCCAAATTTAGGTGTCTTCTAGATTATAAATCGACTTTAGCCTATGACGAGTATTTGATACACTACATTAGCCGAAGCCAGTCTATGCGCGACCATTCACCCGCTGGATATACCCGGGAGACTGGATTCGGAAGCTTTGACCTTATTGCGGTGTAGGCCTACTGTATTATTCGACTGATCGTTAATATATAATCTCTGACAAATATTATTCACTTTCGGGAAATATTAACAGTTCCTTTAGGACGTGGCGCTCTAAATATGTAAACAGAGTTATGACTTACACTAGACACAACGGGATGGCTATTGATTCACGTATAAAGCGCATTCTTTAGGAGATGCTTTGTTATCTGTCACAATCATGCACACTACCGCACAATGCTGCACACCGATCTGCAGACCTTCACTAATTTTAGTCACATATAAAGAGAACAGCAACCGACACATGTAGTGCCTATGAAATAGCATTAGATTCACTCCAAAACCAATATAATGTAAGTCGCAATTGCTCTATGTAACCTGTCTCTTACCTTCAGTATATCAAGAAGATTGGGGTTTTATGATTATTTATCGATATTATCCAAATATAATAATATTCCATCAACTGATATAATTAATAACCGACAGTAAATAGCAGTAAAAATGCGGTGTTTGTAGGTGACAATATGTTTTGTAACAATATGAATTGCGTTGATATGATTAGTGTTGAGATAACAGTTATACGTTTCTATGATCAAGCCTACTAATGTTTGGCTAAAGCCTGAAACACAGAAATTCCAAAGCCGGTCTTCTGGCATCAGGAAAAATACACACACTGACTGACTTGCGTGAGTTTCTGTATACAATCTCCAACACAGAGTGAAAACCGCTCTGATTGGTCGACCGAACAAAGAACGAACACAGAACAAAGAAAAAGTTACACGTGGACACAGCTGATAGATGTCGTCATCTGAGTTCCGATGTTTAGAGTATTTGGCTTATTGCGACATAAAATCGCTAGTTATGTCCGCTAAAGTACACATACAGACGAAATGGCTTTTTTATGTCCACTAAAACACCGGTACAGTAAGGAAACGGCTTTTTATGTCCGTTAAAACAACTACAGAGTACTTTGCGGGGAAAATAACCAGCTAATTCCGCAAAAGCCTTTATACCGCTCCCAGAAAATGGGATTTAATTCTATAAAATATAAAAAATCACAGTTTCTAAAATATAAAAATACTCTAAACAGTTAGTCTTTCTTACGCGGATGGCGTTTACGCAGTTTTTTGAGGCTAGCAAGAGTCCTTTTCTCTTTGGGGCGAGCCACTTTACTAGGAGGGCTATAACTCCTGGGTGAAGGGTGCAATACAATTGCATCAGAAGGTTTAGGATTACGATCGGTGTATCTGCCGGTCGAGGTATCTGGTTGATCGATATCAACTTCAGTGGAGCGAGGTCTAACGGCCTTTAGGGCGCGTCTTAGGACAGCAGCTCCTACTGGTCCCTGACGAGTCGTCTGGACAATAGCGGTAGGTGGACCGTGAGTGGTGAGAAACTTCCTCAGTTTAATGGTTCTTTCCAGCTCGCGTTCTCGGGCTCGATATTCGTAGGGCCGTCGAGATACTTCCTGTAACTCAGGGTGCGAGTTGATAAATAAATCGCCATACTCAGGGTCTTGACGGATGAAATTGATCAAATGGTATGAATTAATATCGTTAGGATTGACGTTCCTGAGATATTTTCGAACAAATTTGGTGGAAATACACTCACCAACACGCTTCATTAGTTCGTAACTCGGTGTGCGTGTTTTTTGTTCAACAGACGCGAATAGATAAGGATGGAACGCGTAAACTCCCTCGTAGGTGCGTCCAGGGTAATAGCGATGGCGTGACTCACAATGCAAATCCGCGTTCGCTTCCCAAGCTCGGATGTAGCGCAGGGTAATCATCTCATCTACGCTTTCCAGATCGCGGTTAAAAGGGCAATTAAAACTGGCATGTCCTTTAAGTTGACAGTGGTGGCATTGAGTCATAAATTGGGGGCAGACTGCAAAAATGTGCGAGTTATTGAGTCTGCAATACGCACAATAGATCTCCATCATCGGTTGTTCATGGAAATAGGAGCAGGGTACGTCTGAGTCCATAGGGGTGAAATGATCTCTCGATGCGCATAATCGGCAACGTTTTCGAGAAACATAGTTGGCGTGCCGATAATCGTATGCGGTGAGACATTGTGGACCTTGATACCATTCCAAGACATAGTCGTTATCGCTGCTCCGGTGCGCTGTAGGCTGAATCTCCTCAGATTCTAAGCATATTGGTTCGTCTTCCAATTGCATAGCTGAGATAGGTGCGGCTGTCTCCGCAAGCGAACCCACTGTCTGAACTTCCACGACAGAATAACCCGTGGGTATTCGAGGTCTTTGTATAACAGATGAATGTAAGTTCTGTATACAAACGTCCTTAAAAAGGGCAAATCCCGCGCTGTCTAACTTCTCCGCAGCTGAGTCTCTTAGGCTGAGTTTGGTTAGAGCGCGGTCCTTGAACTGACTATCAATGTTACGGAACGGAGTCAGAAAGCGCCTGAAACATTCGAAGCGAATGAATTTATTGTGTTCATCTAGCTTGGCGAGTTTGGTTCCAAGTATTAAGGGATGGGCGCGTATGGTACGACTGCACACATCGGCTAGCCAACCCGCAAGTGCGGCGTTTTCAAAGATCGTGTATATAGCTAAGGAGGGACGAAGTGGAACACTCATAAAGCTATACACGGCGCCAGGTGCGGTCAATGGTCCATCAAAGTATAATCGAGAATAATGATCTCCATATACTTGTTGGTAGTTGATAGGATTTCCAACCTTGAAATTCCATCCGTATTCTTGAAAGGCAAGATGTCCGATGGAGGTTCGTTGTACTTTAGTAATGCCGCTGGGTGTATTTGCATACATAGCGCGGAAGAAACCTCGGCCTTCTGCCCAGGGAGCAATCAGCTGAGTATCGACGAAAGGGTATGGAATGTTCTCCATGTTCCGAAAGTCGTTTTGGAGATCTCCGTAAACAGCTGAGCTGATTTTAAGGATTCTTTCGTTAAACAACATCTCGAGCACGGGCTGGGGTAACATCAATCCATCGATACCCATGGCCGGTTTGCGCTCGGTGTCGGTGATGTAACGCTGCGCGAGTTCGAGTTTACTTTGACTAACTGATCCAGATGTTTCTGCAGTTGTTCGAGTTTGACAAGATCGAGAGGATTTATTAGTGGTAGAAACCTCAGACTATGTGTAGGATCTTCCGGTTTTACCATGTAATATTGCGTTAGATTGACGTAATAAGGGTGATCTTTGATCCCATAAAACGAGTTCGGTAAAGGTCTAGCGCGTATGTTAACATCGTGTACCATACGACGGACTAGATCCGCTCTATTGTCCGGAGGTTCAACGAGTATACCATCGACACGAGCGGCCTCAATTGGCGGACGTTGCAACATGAGAGCGTCAGCGATAAGATCTCGAGATCTTAGGTTGATATCAACCGGTTGAGGCTGTGCCGTGGCGAAGAGTTTGTCTCCGAAATGGGGAACCATCGAAGGATGGATGATGGTTTTAGAATAGAGATCCGTCATAAGAATTTGAGCTTCTGGCTGGGCTAAAGCTGCTTCTTCTCTCTCATCCATTTCTATGTGTTTCTCCCCGAGCTGATTTTCCTCCGCTTGTTGTTGTAAACGCTCGTCTAGGAACTCTTGTAAAGAGTAGGTTCGTCCACGAGATTCTGGATTTCTCTATCGAACTGGGGTAAAGCTAATTCTTTCACCGCTTGGACTTGTTGCTGCAATTTGCGTTTCTCTAAACAATCGTAAGTTCCTTTTCCGATCTTCTGCCGAATAGCGTCTAACGCGTTTCGTACAACGCTCTCTTCAACTTCGGTAACGGGTTGTATCGGGGTTAAGCCTGGACGGTTGTACGGGTTAAACGGCGATATTAGATGACCGCGTCCTAATCCGGCTAGGTAGGGTTGGCGAATATCTAGTGAGCCCACTACCGGAGTGCCACCGATTAATTGTTCGGGTAACACAAGATCTTTAAATAGTGAGTACAGTTCAGGGGGATCCGTTATACTATTAGGATCAAGCGTTTGAGGTCTCACTGAGGAATGAGGAGGTCTGACTGAGTATTCCGGAACTCTGATCATCGGTTTATTTAAGGATCATTTGAGTCGAGCGAGCGTAGGTGATACGTCGAACAGGTTTCGCTCGAAACTCCCATAAGTATATCGTGTAAAACTGTGTTTAGCGCAACGTCTCCGCGGATGTTTATGTCTTTCCGTTTGCTGATTGGGTCTAGGGCATTCGTCGCAGTAATACCAAAGACGCACGTCCTGCAGGGGAAATGCGGGTGATCGTTCTCCAGTTTTACAATATTCCTCCATCTGTTCGAAGCTATCTGGGACGACAGGTAGTGGTCGATCGGCGGTAAGATACATCATAGTGAAATAGAGTCGTTTGAGTTCTGTCATAGGGTCATGATGTATACCTTGAGGATATCGAGTTTCTAGATTTTGTTGACTGGCAATATTGAGATATGTTTCTCTCAGGAATTCCAGATAATCGTTGAAGTCGCTGCGTTTATCCGGCTCTTCAATGTCTTCCCTTTCGAGTCTGTTTCGAATAGAATTCTCGTGATCTATTCTCGGTTTATCGTTCCGACTCCGCTGGGTATGATATTTAAATAAAATCATTTCCCTTTCGGTGTCTACATCGTCCGTATCGTGTAAATCGATAGGATGGCCAGTAGTTAAGAAGTCCATATACGTACCATTACGATGCGTATTGCGAGCGGTGAATTTTCTATAGTCCAATTCACGCGTAAGTTGCTCCTGGGACATTGGCGGTTCGATATAACGACCATCGTCCTCCGTAGTAGTTGGACCAGCGTCGCGCGTATCAAGCTATCAACAAACGCTTGTAAAGGTAGAGTATATCGCTTCCTGATACCAAGATCATCTTCTATCAACTCAGTCATATCTGCTATATGAGTTTATCAATATTATAATGAGTTTATATTTAGGCTAGCGGGCGTCGCTGCCTACCCCTCTCTGCCCCCGGACAGTGCAAGATCCTCAGCGCCTATGTACCGCCGTCACTGTGTTTTCGCCAACGTAGTAGCTACACAACGACAACGATAACCGGCACAAGTCACTCCACTGTCCGTCCCAAAGGCTTAGATTTACTTCAGGTTCTTGCTGCAGAGTTAGGGCTACTTTCACAATTGCGACTCGCTACTGTAAACACACTTTAGTAGTAACATTCACCTATAAACGCACAAATTCCACACAACTGTCACAAATTGTACACATTCGGGCCATTTGTCCGTTAGTCAAGTGCCTTCCAGAATGCCACGTTATTATTATGTATCCTTGGATACTAGCAGTGTGCTATTTATTCCCTATGCTATTCAATGGGGCAAGCTTTCTATTGTTCTTTTAACTCACTTCTAATTCTAGCGTGGTTGTTGCCATGGTGACATTATGGAAAGCTAGCGGTAGAATTAGGGTAATTCTCATGCATACAGATCTGGGATTCTATTTAATAGTAATTCTTTAATTGTCAATATCCCCTTTATACATGATTTTATGAATTTTATCGGCTATTGACTATATATTGGAGATTCTCGCACACTAATATACTTAATAGGGTGAATCTCCGCTCCCATGATCTATTAATTAATGTAATTTTGGGAATGTTATAAATTGTATAAAAATAACAATTTATCAAATTCATTAAAATATGAATTTAAATTTATTCCCGTAAATTTTATTATTTAATATTATAATAGACATAATTTTATTCCAGAAAATGTCTGGGGACTGGGATCCTTGATTCTAGGAATTTTGTCTTTTAAGAGTATCGGTAAGTGCTACGATATCTTAATCGACTAGAATTTTAAAGGATCTGAAATTTGACAGATTTTATAAATATTAACCGTTAATATTTAGGATGGGCACCGGTTTATTCCAGAACATGTCTGGGGACATTAACCACTGATTCTAGAATTTTGTCTTTCAAGTATATCGGTGGGTGCCGCGATATCTTGATCGACTAGAATTACAGATGGTCAAAGGGTTTAACAGATTTATTTTGCGTTATACGCTACTGTTAAAGGGACATCACGCTACTATATGTATTATTTAATATACGGTATGAGAGCAATATCGCACGAAGCAATGTCAGTGAGAAGAGGCAAGTCGTTTCCAAGGTCTACCCAGAGCTTGGTTTAGCCGAGACACGAGGATCTGAATTTTGCATTCCTAATACTCTACTTTACCAATAATACTTGAATATAGTAGGAGCTTTATTGTACTTTAATAAGTACAGATATTTCATCTTACTGTAGTCACGTATTTATAATGTAATACGAACAGTAAGGAAAGAGAAAAAGAATTATTTCTCGCCGTCGCACTAAATATATAATATATAAGTAATTAAGTAATAAACGCGAATATATATATGGCACTAATCTACTAAATAATCGCTAAAATAACATTCTACTAAATAAAATTAAAGAAAACGATTATAATAAAATTACATAATAATACATACATAAATATAAAATAATGAAACAAATATAAAATAGTATAGTCATACACTCACTCCAGACGCTGTTACATTGGGGAGTCCCTAGATGTTTGTTGGATTAGGGAGGTGGTCGTGGGAAGAGTATCTTGCCTTCCATAGTTTCCGGAGAGTTCTCTGTCTCTTTCCAGTAAACACAAACGACCAACTGGGCGATTGAGCTGCTGTGTCTCGAAGACAATTCCCGGTTTCTTAAAGTTACGTCGCATGACGACGAGTTCTACACCATCATCCGAGATGTGAGTCTCAATGATACGACCTGTCTGCCACCGCTTACGTGGAAGATCCGAATCCACAATAAGGACCATGTCTCCAGCGCTGACGTTTTCTTGCTGCGCAAACCAATTAGATCGAAGTTGTAGCGTGGGCAGATAATGTTTTTCGAAATGGTCAGCGAAACGACGGGATAACAACTGCATAAGTTGCCAAGTTTGCCGGCAGTATTCGTCTCTGCCTGTGATTTCCGATCGTGGGAGCATGGCTACAGGTTTCTTCAGTAGGAAGTGCGCGGGTGTTAGCGTTTCCAGGGAATCGGGACTCGATGAGACTGGCATAAGCGGTCTCTCGTTGAGATAGGCGGCGATTTCCTCCATTAACGTCCGCAAAAGTTCGTCGGTGAGATACGCGCGGCACGGCACTATAAAGTGAAATGCGGTCTTCACGCTCCTGATTAATCTCTCCCAACTTCCTCCCCACCAAGGGGCGTCGGCGGCGTTGAAGGTCCAGCTATCTGTCGTAATCTTAAGAGTATTCCCAACAAGGATTGGAGTAAGTTGGGTCCTGGTAACAACTCGGAATTAAGGGATTGGCCCATGTAGAGGGCGGAGCCGTCAAATACTACCCTTACTTCATGGGGTTTACCGGGTTTGGGAACGTAATGATGTGTTAAATAGTACGTTCTCTCAGTTATAGGTGTTTCTTCCGGTACTCGCTCCGCATATCCCTTGTTAATAAATTTCTTCAACTGAGTCTGATACATTTCTTTAGCTGAAGCATTTGCCGTAAGGCGTCGATGTAGTTGAGCAATTCTTTTCTCAGCCAAGGGTCAGTTGTTTATGAATTTTGGTTCTCGCTTTCGGAATGGTAGACCGATTTCATATCTACCTTGATCTTTAAGAAAACGTGTAGTTGTCTCCTGGATCTGCTTGGCTCTTTCTTCTTCTACCGATAGGGCCTTATCGTAGGAATTGGGCTCTACAGCCACTTGAGTAAAGAATCGTACGGCGTGTTCATCCCGAGTCTTCGCATTATAGCGCTCGATTACGTCATTCAGTTCGTCATTATAGTCGACTTGTCCTGATGGACGAATGAGTTGACATAGGTTCACTTGGTTTTGCCAAGTCTCGTTTTCCGTAAGGAGATCGATGGTATTCTCCTCGTCGAAGAGTTGGTGGATATCGTCATTATCTGAGGAGTATGGTGTTCCCTCAGTTGGGTCGTCTACCTCACTGCTCTCCACTTCCCATTCACTTACTTGATATACCTGTTCTTTTGGTAACCTTTCCATGAGAGTTCTACGGGAAGGGCCAGTAAAGTACCAACCCACTCTAGTTCTTCCCGCATAGGCTTGTAGTGGTTGCGGTTGAGCAGGCCGTTTCTCCAATGTCTCAAGCGCCTCATGCGCATTTTGGCCGATGAGTATTTGCACTCCAGGGTAATCTGTGTTGAATCTAGGTATATTAAGCCGCTGGGTGAAATCGCACTCTTCCCAGTTATAAGGTTCTACTTGGCTGGTAGCGAAGTTCTTTATCGCCACCATTTTTACTGACCTTATGCTGTGTTCTCCTAGTTCATCCTGGGGGGTGGACAACGCACCTACATAATAATCCGCTATTACTGTAGATTTCCAAACCTGCATAATTCCTGACATGTTTAACTTAGTTCGGAACTTGGGTTGTCCAGCAAAAATGTCTTCGGCTAGTTCTTTGTCGATGAATGTTCCTGTGCTACCGGAGTCAAGGAGGGCGTTCACTATATAACTCCTTTTAGGTACGTGGACCCTCAACTGCACTACGGGAAATTCTCGGATTCCTACATTGGAAGTTGGAGCTTTCCAAGATGGTTGTCGGTCAGAAGTAGTTAGGGGGAGCTCGCTGTCAGTGTCCTTTTCATACGTAAGTGCTCGATACACTGCGGTATTTATCATGTAACAGGATTCGTTTTCGTTGGAGAATTCGTCCGTATAGAATCCTTCCATCTCAGAACTTTGGTCAGTGTCGTTCACATCACTGAATTGGACATGTAGTTCGGACTCACTTACCTGACTCGAGCTGTTTCGTTCGAATTCAGTGTGCAACAAGATATGATGTTTTGCGCCGCACTTCGCACACCTTGCGTCGGAGTGACAGGTTCGCCTTTGGTGTCCTTGTCTGAGGCAATTATAACACAACCGCTTATCCCACATGACTTCCCGTCTATCCTTTAATGATTTCTTTAGGAATTCATCACACACATTCAAACGGTGGGGCCCGTCACACAGCGCACATTTCGGTTTTATGTTACTTACCTTATTTTGAGTAACGTTGTGTACACTCGTTCTTTCTTCGGGCTTTCTTACATTAATTCTCTTAGGAGACGTAGGAGGAGTTTTTCTTACCTGTTCTCTCCTGTCATTGGTTCGAGACTTGAATTTACTTATGTCTTTAGGCGTTTTGTTGACATAATAAGATCTTTCAGTGTCTTTCAGTGGCTTTCGCCGTCGTTGGTATAATACACTGGTGTTACCTTTCTCCTAGAAACGGGTTTCTCACTTACCTTGTTTTCCGGTGTCTTCTCTCTGGACTGCTTTAGGAGCTGTAATTTCACTTCTCCATCTAAGAATGACATGAGATCAGCCATGGTAGGGTCTCGTCGTTGTTGTTCCATCATATATAACACTTTCTTATCCCAGCGTGTACCTACTCCACCCTTCGGTAAAGTAGAGGCCACGGCTCCAATAACCATAGAACTCTGATATTCATGAGACTTACCTAGCCAATCTAATTGTCTACAGATCTCCTGAATCTCATCGGAAAACTCTATAATCCCGCTGCTAATGAACTTTCGGGGGGCTACCAATTTTGCATACAAATACCTAGCTATGTTATTCCTATTACCATACCTGATGTTTAGGGTATCCCAAACTTGTCTTAGTCCATCTGGATGTCCAATAAACTTTAACGCCATTAACTTGGGAGATCCTTCCAAGCACTCGATGAGGAATCTAAGTTTCTCTCCGTTAGATAACACAGAGTTCTGTATGTTATCCTTGTAATATTCATTGAAAGGTAACCATTTCATATCATCTCCATTAAACTTGACGATCTCTCCCACCTTTTTCCGCTTGACGGGCTTCGGTTCTAGCCATTTGACGCGTAAAACTTTCTTGGGTTATCGTATTATTTAATATCGAGTTATCGGTATATAAATTTCTCGGATTATGATCAGGTCTATATGGAATATCATTGTCAACAGGTTTATAATTACCCTTAATAGGGTTTACTATAGGAGTTTCTACTTCACTAGCAGTATAGATGCGTGTAGGCTCCACACCTTGCGCATGAAATACTTCAGACCTAACAGGTTGACACATTGTTACCGGGGTTGGTGGTATACCCTTTTGTATATTTACTAATTTATCGCGTTCTAACGCGATATTCTGCTGCACTTCTTGCAACTCTAACCTACTTTCCCTTACTGTTCCCTTGAACTGCTGAACAGTTCCTTCCATCTCCCGGACCTGCTGAGAGGAGCACTGACGGTGTTCCCTCAGCTGCCCGAGCAGGAGAACCATCTCCCGTCGTCCCTCAGCTACCTACTCGACCGCCGAAGCGGGAGTCGCCAACGTAGTAGCGGGCGAGCGAGAGACGACGGGCGATAAATTCTTGATATCTCGCTCGGCGTCCAGGACGGGTTCGGACTCGTGAACAGTCCTACTGGGCACAGGTAGTTTAGTACTGTGCAAAGTGAATTTAGAGGTAGGTTCTGGGAGTACAGGTGTCTCTATCACCGAAGGGGTGGCTTCGAGAACAGGCCTAATTATTTCAGGCTCATCTACTATAGTAGGGAGTCTTTCTATTTTAATAATTTGGTCTGTGGGTTCTGTACTACCTAAGTCTGTGTTAGTTAGTTGCCTTCTAACAGCTGGGGGTAAATTAGGCAATTTCTGACGGTGGGACATTCTTCTACGTCTGCTTAGACGAGATCTATTTCCTCCGCCTTCAGGATCGGTGGTATCGCCTTCATCACATGATGTATATCCCTGTCTTTTGGGAGTAGATCGACTCATCATCTGCATTCGACTAGCTGTTAACTGTTTATTTATGCGGTCTTGATTCTCTTGAATATTTTCCAACTCTAGTTGGGTGGTCTCTTCAGATGCTCTTCGTTCTGCTTCTGCCACGGCTCGCTTTCTTTCCGTTTCTGCCTCTGCTGCTGCCGCTGCTGCTATCTTTCTGTCTTCTATAAGTTTTTTCTTTACTTGTTCTTCTTGGACTCTAGCGATGCGGAGGCGTTCATCAAATTTAGCTTGGTTCGCAGCTATCATATCCGCATCGATTGTGTCCAACACAAGCTTGGCTCCTTCACTATTAGGGCGAAGTCCAGACAGCCGTCTCCTCAACTCTTCGTCACCTACAAATCGTTGATAGTCTGACAGATAGATGTCAATAGCATCCCTCTTATGCGGTTTTTCTGCTGTCACTTCACTTTCCACTTGGGAAAAGGTAGCGTCTGTTGATTCTCCATGGGTTGAGCGCTCAGCCAACTGAGATTTCCATGGGGCAGTTCCTTGAACTTTGTGACTCACCCGCTGAAACCAAGTCTTTACGGCAACTTGCAACGACGTGTCTTGTCTTCTTTTTGAAGCCTCCTCAAAGGCCGATAAGATTAGTCTGATTCTTAGAATTCTTTCTCTAACTTGATAAAGCAGCTCTCCCTGCTCTTGAGGTGCTTGGGGTTGTCGAAACAGTTGTTCCTCTAGTCGCTCCATAGAGCTGAAGAATCCCTGTACGTATCCTGCTGCTGACCTCTTCCACACAGCTGGATCGCTGGTTTCTTTTGTCACTCCCATCCTGTGTATGTCTTCCCAGGCAGCTTCCGATAAGTCAAACGGGAGTCCGGGTCCGGGAAAGTTCCATTGCGACTCGACAATAGACTTCAGTTCTTCCCTTGTGTATCCCGCATAACTATCCTTGGTCGATCGCTTACTTCTCGCCCAATCAATCTGGTGTTCCTCCACCGCAATCAATACCCTAGTGAGTACGGCTGCAGGAAGGATGAGAAGGGGATCCGAATAAACCGCATCTGCCATCTTTGCTCCGCGCTTGGGTGTCAGCTCTACAGTATCCGCACTACTGGAGCTGTCGGGCCGTTGAGAAATAAGTTCTCGGCTCGAGTGTTGCTGCTGTTCTGCTGCTTCTTGGTCCCGCTTGACCTGAGCTCGAGTGCCTATGATAGACCTACGGTGTTGGACTAGCCTAGGGTCTGATACTACTACTGGAGGGATGATCTTTCTTACGGTAGGAGGTGAATTGAACTTCGGTCGCACACGTTCCACACTCCTGTCTGGGTCACAGATGGTTGTATCTAGGAGACTGTCTGACAGGTTTTGCTTTGTGTCAGACATGTTTGTTTGTACAGTTGAATGCCTACTGCTATATTACAGTTAAAGCTAGTCTAGTAATTCAGTATCACTGTTAGCCTAGTAATTAATTACCGATATCGTTACTCTATGTAATGTTATATATATACAATATATTAGAGTACCGGTATATACTTAGAGTATATATCAGTATTATTACAGACTAGGTTTGTCACAGAATACCGGTATATAATTTCAGCGCAAATACATAAATATATAATAAGCCTATCGTGAATACCGGTATACAGCTTACACTTATAGTATATATAAGTATAATTACAGACCAGAATTAATTACAGAATACCGGTATATAATTTCAGTACAAATATATAGAAATATAGAATAAGCCTATCGTGAATACCGGTATACAGCTTACACTTATAGTATATATAAGTATAATTATAGACTAGAATTAATTACAGAATACCGGTATATAATTTCAGCGCAAATATATAAATATAAATATAATAAGCCTATTGTAAATACCGGTATATCAATTATTTTAGAATAATTGAATTTCTGAATTTTAGGGGTTACTTGGTTACTTTACTTTACTTTATTACCGTTATTTAAGCAGTAGTCCAACTGATATTAAGACCTAATTGTTGTATGACAGGCCTACTATTTTATAAATCGGTTTGAGTTGATTTATAATATATATATACCCGTTTAATGGGTTTTTGTCAATATTTGAAATAAATGTTATTATTACTGGGAAGGAGTCACTGCACAGAAGCTGTACGCTCTCAGTAAAGTGCTACTTGTTGGACACTAAAACAAATAATTCTAATTTGCCTAAGTTACTTAATACTACAAATTACGTATAATTCGGGGTGAGATTACAATCTCTAAATAAACACAAAAATTACACGTACAAATTTTTAGGGTAATTTCACAAGAAGTCTACAAACCAGCCTAACAAAGGGTTAGAATATCTGGTTATTACAAACAGACAGGATTCTACGGTATTTGAAAATAACAAAGCAGTAGTAAATATACTGCGTTGTCCAGATGGAAAAATACCACCGTCTGACGACTTATAGCCGTATCGCTATAAGTACTACGTTATGTATCACGGAGTGTTCCTACCTAGAAGTTAATTACCGCGGCCTACCAGAGCCAACGTGCCTATTAACCACTTTACAACATAAATATACTGCCTACACACTAATTACCTTCGGAAAGCACTGTACACTAAACCCTAAATTAGGTACAAGTACTTATACAACAAATAATCAGCAGTTAGAAATACTTGTACAGCCAAAAGAACCACTGTATCTGCTGGAGTGACCGGGGCACAAAATCACCAGTCTTTACCTACACCAAGCAGCCCTGATGTAGTACCGGGGTTAATTTAACTATAACGGTATGTATAACAAGCACAATTACTGTAGGAATAAACTTGGGGTTGTGAATGTTGCGAATAATCGCATAAACTCTGAATAATAAATATTACGCTACGTGTACAGACTACTCAAACAAAATACAGACCAAACGCTGGCAGACTACTATCAAGCCCAAACAAACTACAGTATATGCAGACTCCGAAATGGTTAGTTAGTATGCTTTCTAACCGAGTAGTACGACTTATTCTTTCAGGGGATTTACCTCACAACACTGGAAGCCCCTACGTTCCTAACTAGTACTTTATCGGACATACACTCTACACACACCGCAATCTCTTCAGACCTAACAACAGCCAGGCAACAATCCAGCCTACAAATTATCTAAATAAGAAATATTACGCTACCCGTACAGACTACACAAACAGAATACAGACCAAACGCTGGCAGACTACTATCAAGCCTAAACAAACTACAGCATATGCAGACTCCGAAATGGTTAGTTAGTATGCGTTCTAACCGAGTAGTACGACTTATTCTTTCGGGGGGATTTACCTCACAGCACTAGAAGCCCCTACGTTCCTAACTAGTACTTTATGGGACATACACTCTACACACACTACAATCTCTTCAGACTTAACAACAGTCAGACAACAGTCCAGCCTACAAATTATCTGTACAATCTGAGCAGGCTTACACGTCCTCTGCTCAATATTAACTTTCAAATAAATAAAACTGACAGAAATAGGCCTAAGTAAAATCCCAATAAAAACCAGGCGTCCCCGATTAAATATTAAGACCTACCGGTATATAATTATCAAAATCGAATAATACTGCTGTACCTGTACTGCTGTAAGTACCGGTTCGGGTGGTTAGGTAGTTAGGCCTACTGGGTACCGGTCGACTGGTACTTCAGCTTTATTGCCTACGTTGCAATACAGAAGCTATAACTGTTATTGTTCTTACCAGAACAATATTAAACTGTATTTATTGCCTACACTGCAATCAGAAGATATAACTTTTATTGTTCGCGCTTTCAGACCTTTAGCAGTTTAACCTGCCAAATTTAGGTGACTTCTAGATTATAAATCGACTTTAGCCTATGACGAGTATTTGATACACTACATTAGCCGAAGCCAGTCTATGCGCGACCATTCACCCGCTGGATATACCTGGAAGACTGGATTCGGAAGCTTTGACCTTATTGCGGTGTAGGCCTACTGTATTATTCAACTGATCGTTAATATATAATCTCTGACAAATATTATTCACTTATTATTCACTTATGACTTACACTAGACACAACGGGATGGCTATTGATTCACGTATAAAGCGCATTCTTTAGGAGATGCTTTGTTATCTGTCACAATCATGCACACTACCGCACAATGCTGCACACCGATCTGCCGACCTTCACTAATTTTAGTCACATATAAAGAGAACAGCAACCGACACATGTAGTGCCTATGAAATAGCATTAGATTCACTCCAAAACCAATATAATGTAAGTCGCAATTGCTATATGTAACCTGTCTCTTACCTTCAGTATATCAAGAAGATTGGGGGTTTTATGATTATTTATCGATATTATCCAAATATAATAATATTCCATCAACTGATATAATTAATAACCGACAGTAAATAGCAGTAAAAATGCGGTGTTTGTAGGTGACAATATGTTTTGTTACAATATGAATTGCGTTGATATGATTAGTGTTGAGATAACAGTTATACGTTTCTATGATCAAGCCTACTAATGTTTGGCTAAAGCCTGAAACACAGAAATTCCAAAGCCGGTCTTCTGGCATCAGGAAAAATACACACACTGACTGACTTGCGTGAGTTTCTGTATACAATCTCCAACACAGAGTGAAAACCGCTCTGATTGGTCGACCGAACAAAGAACGAACAAAGAACAAAGAAAAAGTTACACATGGACACAGCTGATAGATGTCGTCATCTGAGTTCCGATGTTTAGAGTATTTGGCTTATTGCGACATAAAATCGCTAGTTATGTCCGCTAAAGTACACATACAGACGAAATGGCTTTTTTTATGTCCACTAAAACACCGGTACAGTAAGGAAACGGCTTTTTATGTCCGTTAAAACAACTACAGAGTACTTTGCGGGGGAAATAACCAGCTAATTCCGCAAAAGCCTTTACATAGGGCCTAACCAGAAATCACCCATCAGTGCACACCACGGTTACAGAACTAACTGCACGGTTACAGACGTTCTACTGTAGGCCTACTGTAGGCTTACTGTAGGCCTACTTGCTGTACAGTTTAGGCCGAGGTTGACAAATTAGTAAGTATAGATAGACTTCAGTAGGCTACTGTACACTACACACGACGGTATCTCATCCGTGTTTGATTGCTGCTACTCGTGTTGATTCATGATTGTGATACAACATTATGTTATATTTAAGTTTTGTCAAATTTAACAAAGAAAATGTCAAACTTGCATCCATTATTACTGTAGTTGTGACCAACTTTTGCAGGCACTGTGCGCCCTTTGTTTATTCTTGTATAGATTACATAGAATCTTCGCAAACACTGCGCATCATGCGCATTTGAACTCGCCAGAGTGAGTTTCAATATGGATGCTGCTTATGATCAAACAATATATATGCCTACCTGCGGTTTCTGCCAATCAACCCCACCCACACACTCGTCGCGAGCAATACTGTAGAGCTCAAAAGTTTATTGCTTCCTTGTATTTTAATAACAAGTTTATTGGTCCCAGTTCACAGGTTAATAACTTCAATGGTTCCTTCTTTTACGAATTGATTATCAAAGAGTATACGGCTTTATATATTATTCAGTAATTTAAATTAACCAAGTTATCAAACACACATTAGGGGTTGGGGGGGGGGGGGGGGGGGGGTGATTTGTGTTTTAATAAATGGAGATCAAGCGAAAATACATAGCAACTAACCAATCTACATTACCTTAAACTCGGGTGGTGGTTACTGGTTATGGGGTTGCCTTTTTAAATTACAACAACTGCGGCGACCTTTGACGATTGCTTACAACACTACAGTATGGTGGTGTTTGTGCATTATTCAATCCCTTGATGGCTATAGGTAGGTAGGCCTATACCACTAATCCCCGTAGCAGGAAATTGTTCCTGGCTGTTGTTCCAGGCACAGTTAAAGAATTACCATTCACGCTCGATATATATTCAATAAGCAATTCAATCTAAAAAGTAGGTTGCCGCTTCATTGGCTTTATATATCAGTTTTATTAGTTTTCTGATTATTTAGAGTAAATTATTCAAGTAATGCATATTAATCTGTAATATGGAAATAACTCATGGAAATTGTCATGTTGTTAAATTGTCAACTGAAATGGCCTATGTTAAGTACAATCAACATGGGACTACACTGTATAAGAAACATGCCAGATCTACCATAGTACATTGGATATGTATCGCTGTATTAGAGCAAACGAAAAATGTAGGCCTACTCTACAATATTTGTAGAGCAATGTTGAATAAACTACAATCACTAGGAGACAGGGGGGGGGGGGGGGGGGGGGACTTGACGCAAATCAGAAGTCGGCGAATTAGTTAAATTATCAATAAATTAGGTGAAATTAGGAACTTTATCGACCGGCGGTACTTGCATATTTCTAGCACATCGTCTACAGTAATATGGACTTTCTTCGTCCCGTGTTCTGTATTTGTGTATTAAGGATATTAATAAAGCGCTCTAAACTACTACTACTACTACTAGGATCGGCATGCTGCATTGCAGCTGCATTTTTAAGAATGCTGTGCCGGCTTGTCAACAAAATTGCACCGCCACAACTCCCTATCACCCATGACATTTGCTAGATCATCCGCATCTTTAAGGCCAGTGTCCTTTAAGATGCGTCTCAAGAAAGTCATGGGCTGTCCACCATGCTTATTCACTCCATGAGGCTGCCAAAGTACAAGATTATGCACTGGCTGGTCCTCACGGCGAAAGCAATGTCCTGCAAAGCGGAGGCGATTTTGTTCTAGTGTCAAGCTTGGGGGAACCAATGAGACACCTCCAATGTTATATAGTGTCTGGTTGGAGATGTGTGCATTGTACTTGACACAATGAACCCGGCGTAGCATTCTTGTGAATGTGCCATCCAGAGATTTGGTGTCCTCAGCAGTTAGAGCCCAGCATGGACTCCCGTAGAGGAGTACTGGAACTACTGCTGCTCTAAATAATCGGACCTTAAGTTTCCGATTAATTCTCGGTGATTTCCAAATCCTGGAAAGCCTATTCAAGGCTGTCCATGCCTTTCCCTTACGTATTCGAAGGTCCTCACCTGACTTCCGGATCCATGATCCCAGGTAACAGAAGTCGTCCACATGCTCAAGCATACCATCCTTTGAGCTTATGCTCTTCCGATCAGAGACTTGCTGAGGACTTTCAAAGTTAACAGTCAGAATTTTGGTCTTTCTGGAGTTAATAAAAAGACCAACACTAGAAGCAGCATGTTCTAATGAGCTGAGGAGCCGTTGGGCTCCCTCTAATGATTCTGAGAGTACTCCTAAGTCATCAGCAAAGTCTAGATCAGTTAGGTACTTGGCAGGATTTCCTCGACTTCTGGAGCCAGTAGGTGGAGTTATCATCACCCCATCATCATTATGATGATCTAAGGACATGCGTAGAACATAGTCAACCACAATAATGAACAAGAATGGTGCAAGTGTGTCTCCTTGGAGGACGCCCCATAACACTTCAAATGGTTCTGTGTCACCGTCAACAGTAGACACAAATGTTGTCGAACCATCGTATACTGATCTGATTGCTGCAATAATTTCATCAGGAATCCCATATAATGAAAGTATGCTGAACATACGTGAGCGAGAGACTGAATCAAAGGCCTTGAAGAAGTCAACAAAGATAACAGCCAGATGCCTGTCTTTCTTTTTTGATAATTCTTCAATTATCCTTCTAAGTGCCAAAATGGGCTCCATGGTCCCACGACCTTTACGGAACCCATTCTGATTTCCACGGAGCAGTCTCTCAATGGGATCCCTGATGCGATTTAATAGAATCCTATTGTATAGCTTTGCAGCAATCGAGATCAATGAGATTCCCCGAAAAGAACCATAGAGTGTTAGGTTGCCCTTCTTGGGAACTGGCACCAACTTATTTGTTTTCATTTCTTGTGGGACTCTTGTTGTTCGGTACATGTCTACTATGATGGGATAGATGAGCTTTAAACACTCAGGTATTTTAAAGACCTCAGGGGGAACACCATCTACTCCACTGGCACGATTGGTCTTAATGCTCTTTGCAGCAGCCTTCACTTCTGCAAAGGAGATATCGCCAATGGGAATATCTGGGAGTACAGACTCAGACACTTTTACTTCTATAAAGTTATCAGGCAATACCCTGTCATTATTGAGGAGCTTTTCAAAGTGGGCTTTCCAACCATTGAGGCGATCGGCTGGTGATTCAGCCTTAACCTTGGTGGTTGGTTGGCTTTTCCGCCCAGTAAGCAGATTGATTGATTTCCATGCCTGGGATGATTGCCTGCTGTCGTCAGCATCATTGATGGCATCAACCTGTTGGTTTATTAGCTCCTGTAGATTAACAGAGTACTGCCTGTTCAGGGACCTAGATGCAGCCTTAACTGCATTCTTGGCCGCTGTAGTCTGTTTGAGTCGGGACTCTTTCTGCGCCTTATGAAGGTCATTTCGGCACTTCTGAATTTTGTTGTCAGTCCAGGGGGCCCTTTTCCTGTTTCGAGGGTATACAGGAACTGTTTCTGCAGCTGCTAACTTAACTGCTTCTGTAAAGGCAGTATAGCCCTCACAGTGATCTGCCGCCTCAGAGGCAAGAGCCTCATACCTGTTGCTCAGCTGTAGTGTGAAGCTGGATCTCACACTTGGCTGTTGCAACAGAGAGGACCAGTCATGCCGCGGCAAGGCAGATTTCGTTGTTCTGCTAGCACGCAGACTAAGTCTTACCTTGGCCACAATAAGGCGGTGATCACTGGAGAAGGGTCGAAGTGTAAATGCATTACAGTCTTGTATAGAGCTCCTGTATTTCCTACGAAACAGAATATGGTCTATCTGGGACTTGTGACCACTGGGTCCACTATGAGTCCATAGCTTTCCAGTTCGCTTCTTGAACTGGGTTCCAGCCGAAAACAATCCATTTCCAGAGATAAAATCCTGAAGATGGACAGAATTTCGGTTAACACTATTGCTATAGACCCAGGGCGATGTAGGTGATTGATGCAGACTTGCATTAAAGTCTCCCAGGAATGTTAAGAATGCATGCTGATCCACTCCATCAGTAGCTGCTTGTAGATTGTGGTAGAAATTTTCCACCTCCTCTACAGGGGCAACACTAGTTGGAGAGTAGCACACAATCAGAACCACCTTAGGAAACTTCTTAGCCAGTCTTCCAGAACATGAGAAGTGGCAACGGATGATGCGGTTAGAGATTTGGTCTATTTTGTCCAATGCTGCATGTGCAGTTGGATTCATCAATAGACCAATTCCACCATTGCCACTATCATCTGCTGACGCGAGGGCGAGTCGCCAACCGCCCCCCATGTCCTTAATCAGAACCTCATCAGTCTGTCCAGTCTGCATTCGGTGTTCTTGAACACCCACTGCACTAAGAGAAAGCTTATCTGCCAAGGCAGTCAGCTCACCTTGTCGCATTGGGGACCCGAGTGTTAGGGTGTTTACTGAGGCTAGTCTAGTAACTTGCCTCAGATTCACCAATGGCTTTGTTGGTCGGGGTGGAACATGAGAGTAGCCTCCAACTCCAGAATCCCTCTCCCCATCACAATCTGGCCTCCCTGGTGACCCAGGGTTTGGGCCAGAAAGGTCATCAGGAAAGGGACTCAAAGAATTGTTGGCTGCTCTCTCTCCAGTAGGGGGTGAGACAGGCAGCCGGTCAGGAGTTAACTGACGCCTGTGAGGCCGATTGTGTCCGGTAATTCCACTGGCCTCTAGTGGCCGGACCTCCGCATTGCTAATGTAATCCATAGTGGGGGTTGGGGGGTGCTTTTTTGCCGAGTCAGCTCTCGGGGCAAATACCGCACCCTGGTTTGCCATTCCACAGGGTGGGTGTCGCAATGGAGTCAGATATGAGGCCCATCACCCATATCTACTCTGGCGCACATGACCCACCATTGGCTGTTGCAGCTCATCTGCTGGGTCATGCCCTGTACCCTTGCTGCCAGGTGCAGGTCGCAGTGAAGTGCTCTCAGAGTGGACATGAGAACACTCTACTCCTGACCAGCCATTGGTAGATCACCATCTGCCTGGTCAGGCCATATACCCCTGCAGCCAAGTATATGGGTCCTTAATCCAGGACCAAGGACGTCCTTATCCCAGAACGAAGGGGGTCCTAGTTACAGGACCAGATTTGCCCTAGTAAGAGGGTCTATGCAGCTACAGGTGGCACCTCCTTTATGCTGCATGGAGGTGGCAAGTTTTCTTGATCAATGACCTAGAATACCTGACCTGACTCAGGCTCTAAACGATATCTTAATTATCATGTAATTTTGATTGCCGAGTCCAATTTATATTTATTTAATTGATTTGGAGCCTTGGATTCAGACAATGTAATCAGTCTGATACTACTGTAAAGTTCTCTTAGACGAAATGTTCTCAGTAGATAATATACAGAGATTATCGCCTGTCCCAGAATATTATATACCGATATTCTGTAATAAAACCTGGAGCAAGTATAGTTATACAGTACATGATTTATTTGCTACAGGTACAGTACAGTTTGTTTTTATTACCATCCCGTAATATACAGTAGTTAGTTACATTGGGAATTTTGGCTTAGCTGGGTGATATACAGTTATATGATAAATTTGAATAAATTGTAGGCCTACCAAAACAACGTTTAACAAAAATATAACTTTAGGTATATCTCATAATGTACCGTATGCTTCAAAAACAAGCACCCTTTTTAATTATGATACCTTGAACACAACGTATAGATGTACTGTAATGCAATAATCATACAGAACAGTATAGTATTTCAACCAACGAATTAACTCAGCTTCGCCTGGCTGCATATTACAATTACAATTAATACAGAGTAGGTGACTGACCCGGACAAATTTTGGCAACACATTATTTATTACATCCATACACCATGCCCCGGAAAAAAGTGTCGTTATTCATGAACAGTAGCCTCTGGATTCCCCCCTAATTTTTTCTACAAAATTGTAAAATGAGATTGCATGAAATTTGAAACATAGACAGTTTCACCTCCTCCTCCTTGCTGGATGATCCAGAATTTTTATTTTCGCTTTCTTTAGTTAGAAGCGTTTGAAAAAAGAATATATCTGTCGATATTGCACCAGTTACATCGCAGTTATTCTTTAACCTTATAGTGATTTGTTGAGCGTTCAAAAGTTACATGGTTTTGCAACTGTGCAAGGCTAATTTATCCGATTATATACTGTACATGTGTATCCAGTTATCAGTATAACTACTGTATATTATATTCAAGATAAATAACTGAATAATCGTGTAGGCCTACTGCATACTGGAGTACAGTAGGTATAATAACAATCGGGAGTGATTTTTTATGTCCTATTATTTGACTTTTTTGTCCTCATTTTTTTACGAATTGTGCATAATGACTTTTGTTGTCCTTTAATGACTTTTTATGTATGTATTTCTTCAAAATGTCAGACTGCTGATTTCTGGTCTGTCGGACAGTTGGTTTAACTACGCCTGTGCCAAAACATTCCATGATTCCATGATTTATAGACTATGAGATAGATTTCCATATGCGCCTGTGGTAAAAGACTCTAAATTTAATACATAGTTTGTGTTTGTTGTCGATAATCGATTACCACATGACGTAGCAAAACACTGATTTTATAGCCAAAAACAATTACCAATTGATGGAAAGGAGCAGGTTAAGGCCGGATTTTCTAACCAAAACAATAAACAGTCACCTTACCAAATGAAGGAAAGGAGCAGGTTACAGAGGCTAGCCTTTCTAACCAAAACAATAAACGGTCACTTTACCAAATCAGGGAAAGGAGCAGGTTACAGAGGCGGGATTTTCTAACCAAAACAATAAACAATCACTTTACCAAAAGAAGAAAGGAGCAGGTTACATAGATGGTCTTCTCTAACCAAAACAATAAACGATAACATTACCAATTGAGAGAGAGGAGCATGTAAAAGCTTTTGCGTAATTAGCCGGTTATTTTCCCCGTAAAGTACTCTGTAGTTGGTTTACTGGGCATAAAAAGGCCGTGTCCTTACTGTACTGGTGTTTTAGAGGACATAAAAGCCATTTCTTCTGTATTTGTACTTTAGAGGACATAATCCGCAATTTCGGGACGCAATAAGCTCGATACTCTTGAAAACAGTGTCGCTACCATGACGACGGCTAACAGCTGATATTGCCACGTCGACATTTCTTTGTTTCTTTGTTCTCTCGTTGTTCGGTCGACCAATCAGAGCGTTTTTTGTCTCTGTGTTGGAGGTGGATACAGAAACTCAGGAATTCAGTGTTATGTTTTTGCCCAGAGCCTAAGAACATCGGCTTTTGGCACCTCCGTGTTTCAGTCTTTAGTCTTACATTAGTAGGCTTAATTATAGAACGTATATCTGTTATCTAACCTAACCATACCAATGCAAACGAGTTAATTCACTCACTTAATAATCATTTATACCTTAACTTTACTGCTTTTACTGTCAGTTATTCATTATATTGGTTGATGAAATATTATATCGGAATACTGATCAATAGTCAGACACCCCACCTTCTTGATATACTAAAGGTTAGAGAGACCGGTTACAGATAAACGATTGCGACCTATGTTAAGTGGTTTGAAGTGAATCTAATGCTATTTCATATGCCCGACATAAATTGTATGTTGCTCTCTTTATACGTGACTAAATTTAGTGAAGGTCGGCAGATTAGTGTGCAGTATTGTGCAGCATTGTGTATGAGTGTAACTGATAACAAAGCATCTCCTAAAGAATGTGCCATATACGTGAATCTATAGCCTTTTCGTTGTGTATAGTTTAAGTCATAACTCTGTTTACATATTTAGAGCGCCACGTCCTAAAGGAACTGTTAATATTTCCCGAAAGTGAATAATATTTGTCAGAGATTATATATTACGATCAGTCGAATAATACGGTAGGCTTACACCATCAATCATTAAGCTCCGAACTCAGTCTCCCGGGTATATCCAACGGGTGAATGATTGCGCATAGACTGGCTTCGGCTAATGTAGTGTATCAAATACTCGTCATAAGCTAAAGAATATATATCATCCAAAAGACATCCTAATTTGGCAGCTTAAACTGTCAAAGGTCTTAAAAGCGCAAACAATAACAGATATAGCTTCTGGATTGCGGTGTAAGCAATCTAGTCGAAAGTACCGGTCGACCGGTAACCAGTAGGCCTGACTGCCTGATCATCCGGACCGGTACCTACAACAGTACAGGTACAGCAGTATTATTCGATTTGATTATTATATGCCGGTAGGTCTTAATAATTAATCGGGGACGCCTGGTTTTTATTGGGATTTTACTTAGGCCTATTTCTGTCAGTTTTATTTATTTGTAAGCCAGTATTGAGCAGAAGGCGTGTAAGCCTGCTCAGATTGTACAGATAATTTGTAGGCTTGACTGTTGGCTAACTGTTGATTAGGTCTGAACGGATTGCAGTGCATGTAGAGTGTATGTCCGATAAAGAACGGTTAGGAAGTAGGGGCAGCCATAGCTGTAAGGTAAACCCCCATCTAAAGAATAAGTCGTACTACTGGGTTAGAACGCATACTACTTAACCATTTCGTGTTGGTTTATTTAGGCCCGATAGGAGTCCGCCAGCGTTTGGTCTGTACTTTGTTTGTGTAGTCTGTACGGGTAGCGTATAATTTTATTTAGATAATTTGTAGGCTGGATAGTTGTCTGGCTGTTGTTGGGTTTGAGGAAATTTCGGTGTGTGTAGAGCATCTGTCCGATAAAGTGCTAAGTTAGGAAAGTAGGGGCTTCAAGTGCTGTGAGGTAAACCCCCTGTGAAAGAATAAGTCGTACTACTGGGTTAGAACGCATACTAACTAATCATTTTGGAGTCTGCATATACCGTAGTTTGTTTAGGCTTGATAGTAGTCTGTCAGTATTTGGTCTGCATTTTGTTTGAGTAGTTTGTACGCGTAGCGTAATATTTATTATTCAGAGTTTATGCGATTATTCGCAACATTCATTCCCCAAGTTTGTTCCTACAGTAATTGTGTTTGTTATACATACCGTTATAGTTAAACTAACCCTGGTACTACATCAGGGCTGCTCGGCGTAGGTAAAGACTGGAGATTTTGTGCTTTGGTCACTCCGGCAGATACCGTGGTTCTTTTGGCTGTTCAAGTATTTTTAACTACTGATTATTTGTTATACAAGTACTTGTACCTAATTTAGGGTTTAGTGTACAGTGCTTTCCGAAAGCAATTAGTGTGTAGGCAGTGTATTTGTGTTGTAAAGTGGTTAATAGGCACGTTGGTTCTGGTAGACCGCGGTAATTAACTTCTAGGTAGGGACACTCCGTGATACATAACGTAGTACCTATAGCGATACGGTTATAGGTCGTCAGGCGGTGGTATTTTCCTATCTGGACAACACAGTATATTTACTACTACTTATTATTTTCAAATACTGTAGTAATCTGTCCGTTGTAATAGCCAGATATTCTAACCCTTTGTTAGGCTGGTTAGTAGACTTCTTGTAAAATTACCCTAAAAATTTGTATTTGTGTATTTGTAATTAAATTTTTGTGTTTATTTAGAGATTGTAATCTCAACCCGAATTGTACGTAATTTGTAGTATTAAGTAACTTAGGTAAATTAGAATTATTTGTTTTAGTGTCTAACAAGTAGCACTCCACTGAGAGCGCACAGCTTATGTGTAGTGACTCCCCCAGAAATAATAACATTTATTTCAAACATTGACAAAACCCATTAAACGGGTATATATATATTATAAATCAACTCAAACGATTTATAAATAGTAGGCCTGCCATATAACAATTAGGTCTCAATATCAGTTGGACTACTGCTTAAATAACGGCGATAAAGTAAGTTAAAGTAACCAAGTAGCCCTTAAAATTCAGAAATTCAATTATTTAAAATAATTGATATACCGGTATTTACAATAGCCTTATTATCTTTATTTTCATAAACTTAAGCTGAAATCATACCGGTATTCTGTAATTAATTCTAGTTAATAATTATACTTATATATACTATAAGTGTAAACTGCATACCGGTATCCACGATAGGCCTATTATATATATATATATTTGTGCTAAGATTATATACCGGTATTTTGTGAAAAACCTAGTCTATAATAATACTTATATATACCATAAGCATACCGGTATTCTAATATTATATATATATCACGCTACACTGAGTAGCAGTATCGGTAATTAATTACTAGGCTAGCAGTTAATGCTGAATTACTAGACTTGCTTAGACTGTAATATAGCAGTAGGCATTCAACTGTGCAAACAAACATGTCTGATACTAAGCAGAACCTGTCAGACAGTTTATTAGATGTAACTATCTGCGACTCAGATAAGGGTGTAGAACCGTCTACACCTAAGTTCAGTTCACCTCCCACTGTGAGGAAGGTCATCCCTCCAGTAGTAATAACAGAACCTAGGCTGGTCCAACACCGTAGGTCTATCATAGGCACTCGAGCTCAGGTCAAGCGGGACCAAGAAGCAGCAGAACAACAACAACCCGCGAGCCAAGAACTTATTTCTCAACGGCCCGACAGCTCCAGTAGTGAGGATACTGTAGAGCTGACACCCGAGCGCGGAGCAAAGATAACGGATGCGGTTTATTCGGATCCCCTTCTCATCCTGCCTGCGGCCGTACTCACTAGGTTATTGATCGCGGTGGAAGAACACCAGATCGACTGGGCGAGAAGTAAGCGAGCAACTAAAGATAGTTATGAGGGATACACAAGGGAAGAGCTGAAGTCTATGGTCGAGTCGCAATGGAACTTCCCCGGACCCGGACTCCCATTTGATTTATCAGAAGCTGCCTGGGAAGACATACACCGGATGGGAGTAGCCAAGGAAACCATCGATCCAGCTGTGTGGAAGAGGTCCGCAGCCGGATACGCACAGGGATTCTTCAGCTCTATGGAGCGAGTAGAAAAACAACTGTTTCAACAACCCCAAGGACCTCAAGAGCAGGGACAACTGCTTTATCAAGTTAGAGAAAGAATTCTGCGAATCAGACTAATCTTATCGGCCTTTGAGGAGGCTTCTAAAAGAAAACAAGACACGTCGTTGCAAGTTGCCGTAAAGACTTGGTTTCAACGGGTGAGTCGCCAGGTTCAAGGAACAGCTCAGTGGAAAGCTCAGCTGGAGGAGCGCTCAACCCATGGAGAATCAACAGACGCTACATTTTCCCAAGTGGAGAGTGAAGCGACAGCAGCGAAACCGCATAAGAGGGATGCTATTGACATCTATCTGTCGGACTATCAACGTTTTGTAGGAGATGAAGAGTTGAGGAGAAGACTAGAGGGGCTTAGCCCTAATAGTGAAGGAGCCCAGCTTGTGTTGGACGCAATTGATGTGGATAGGTTAGCGGCGAACCAAGCTAAATTCGATGAACAACTCCGCATCGCTAGAGACCAAGAAGAAAGGGTTAAGAAAAAACGCATAGAAGACAGAAAGAAAGCAGCAGTAGCAGCTGCAGAAGCCGAAAGGAAGGCAGCCGAAGAGGAAAGTAAAGCAGCCAAAGCGGAAAGAAAAGCGGCAGCGGCAGAGGCAGAAGCGAAAAGAAAAGCAGCCGAAATGGAAAGAAAAGCAGCCGAAATGGAAAGAAAAGCGGCAGCGGCAGAGACAGAAGCGAAAAGAAAGGCAACCGAAATGGAAAGAAAAGCGGCAAAGGCAGCGGCAGAAGCGGAGCGGATAGCGGCCGAAGAGATTGCCCAATTGGAATTGGAAAATATTCAGGAGAATCAAGACTGCATAAATAAACAGTTAACAGCTAGTAATATGCAGATGATGAATCGATCTACTCCCAAAAGACAGGGATATACATCATCTGAGGAAGGCGATACCACCGACACTGAAGGCAAAGGAAATAGATCTCACCTAAGCAGACGCAAAAGAACATTCCACCGTCAGAAATTGCCTGATTTGCCTCCAGCTGTTAGAAGGCAACTAAATAACACCAACTTAGGTAGTACAGAACCCACAGACCAAATAATTACAATAGAGAGACTCCCTACTATAGTAGATGAGCCTGAAATAATTAGGCCTGTTCCCGAAGCCACCCTTTCGGTCGTAGAGACACCTGTACTCCCTGAACCTACTTCTCAATTCCCTTTGCACAGCACTAAGCTACCTGTGCCCAGCAGAACAGTCCGTGAGACAGTTCATACCCTGGACTCCGAGCGAAATATTCATGATTTGTCGCCCGTTGTCCCTCGTCCACCCGCTACAACGTTGGCGAATCCCGCTTCGGCGGTCGAATGGGTGGATGAGAGACGACGGGGGATGGATCTCCTGCTCGGACAGATGCAGGAGACTGTTCAACAATTCAAAGGCACAGTAAGGGAAAGTAGGCTAGAGTTGCAAGAAGTGCAGCAAAATATCGCGCTAGAACGTGATAAATTAGTAAATTTACAAAAGGGTATACCACCAACCCCTGTAACAATGTGTCAACCTGTTAGGTCTGAAGTATTTCATGCGCAAGGTGTGGAGCCTACACGCATCTATACTGCTAGCAAAGTAGAAACTCCTATAGTGAACCCTATTAAGGGTAATTATAGACCTGTTGATAATGATATTCCCTATAGACCTGATCATAATCCGAGAAATTTATATACCGATAACTCGATATTAAATAACACGATGGCCCAAGAAAGTTTTACGCGTCAAATGGCTAGAACCGAAGCCCGTCAAGCGGTAAAGGTGGGAGAGATAGTCAAGTTCAATGGAGATGAGATGAAATGGTTACCTTTTAATGAATATTATAAAGATAACATACAGAACTCTGTACTATCTAATGGAGAGAAACTTAGATTCCTCATCGAGTGCTTGGAAGGATCTCCCAAGTTAATGGCGTTAAAGTTTATTGGACATCCAGATGGATTAAGACAAGTTTGGGATACACTAAACATCAGGTATGGTAATAGGAATAACATAGCTAGATATTTGTATGCAAAATTAGTAGCACCCCGAAAGTTCATTAGCAGCGGGATAATAGAGTTTTCCGATGAGATTCAAGAGATCTGTAGACAATTAGATTGGTTAGGTAAGTCTCATGAATATCAGAGTTTTATGGTTATTGGAGCCGTGGCTTCTACTTTACCGAAGGGTGGAGTAGGTACACACTGGGATAAGAAAGTGTTATATATGATGGAACAACAACGACGAGACCCTACCATGGCTGATCTCATGTCATTCTTAGATGGAGAAGTGAAATTACAGCTCCTAAAACAGTCCAGAGAGAAGACACCGGAAAACAAGGTAAGTGAGAAACCCGTTTCTAGGAGAAGGGTAATACCAGTGTGTTATACAGACGACGGCGAAAGCCAGGCTTCTCAAGAGGAAGACAGCGGGAAAGACACTGAAAGATCTTACTATGACAACAAAGCGACTAAGGACGTAAGTAAATTCAAGTCTCGAACCAATGACAAGAGAGAACAGGTAAGAAAAACTCCCCCTACGTCTCCTAAGAGAATTCAAGTAAGAAAGCCCGAGGAAAGAACGAGTGTGCACAACGTTATCCAAAGTAAGGTAAGTAACATCAAACCAAAATGTATGCTGTGCGACGGGCCCCACCGCTTGAATATGTGTGATAAATTCCTAAAGAAATCATTAAAGGATAGACGTGAAGTCATGTGGGATAAGCGGTTGTGTTATAATTGCCTCAGACGAGGACACCAATGGCGAACTTGTTACTCCGACGCAAGGTGTGCAAAGTGCGGCGCAAAACATCATATCTTGTTGCACACGGAATTCGAACGAAACAGCCCGAGTCAGGTAAGTGAGTCCGAACTACATGTCCAATTCAGTGATGTGAACGACACTGACCAATGTTCTGAGATGGAAGGATTCTATACGGACGAATTCTCCAACGAAAACGAATCCTGTTACCTGATAAATACCGCAGTGTATCGAGCACTTACGTATGAAAAGGACACCGACAGCGAGCTCCCCCCAACTACTTCTGACCGACAACCATCTTGGAAAGCACCAACTTCCAATGTAGGAATCCGAGAATTTCCCGTAGTGCAGCTAAGGGTCCACGGACCTGAAAGGAGTTATATAGTGAACGCCCTTCTTGACTCCGGTAGCACAGTAACATTCATCGACAAAGAACTAGCCGAAGACATCTTTGCTGGACAACCCAAGTTCCGAACTAAGTTAAACATGTCAGGAATTATGCCGGTTTGGAAATCTACAGTAATCGCAGATTATTATGTAGGTGCGTTGTCCACCCCCCAGGATGAACTAGGAGAACACAGCATAAGGTCAGTAAAAATGGTGGCGATAAAGAACTTCGCTACCAGCCAAGTAGAACCTTATAACTGGGATGAGGACGATTTCACCCAGCAGTTTGATATACCTAGATTCAACACCGATTACCCTGGAGTCCAAATACTCATCGGTCAAAATGCGCATGAAGCGCTCGAGACATTGGAGAAACGGCCTGCTCAACCGCAACCACTACAAGCTTATGCGGGAAGAACTAGCGTGGGTTGGTACTTTACTGGCCCTTCCCGTAGAACTCTCATGGAAAGATTACCGAAAGATCAGGTATATCAAGTAAGAGAATGGGAAGATGAGAGCAGTGAGTTAGACGATCCAACTGAGGGAAGACCATACTCCTCAGATAATGACGACATCAACTCCAATGTAGATCAATGGAGACATTGCCCCGAGACGATTAATCTAGCCGACATCGCCTCCAGAGGAGCAACTCCTCAAGAACTGACAGATACTCCAGACTGGTTAGGTGAACCCGACTTCCTAAGTAAAGAAGATGAATGGCCTCCCCACCTTAACCCGGCTGAGATTAGACAGGCCAAGGGAGCGGAGAAAGTAACGCAACCACTCAATCGCACAGCTGGTCGTTTATGTTTACTGGAAAGAGACCGAAAACTGTCTGGAAACTATGGAAGGCAAGATACTCTTCCCACGACCACCTCCCTAATCCAACAAATATCTAGGGACTCCATAACGTAACAACATACGGAGTGGGTGTGTGACTATATTATTTTATATTTATTTTTATTATTTTATATTATGTATGTATTATTATGTAATTTTATTATAATCGTTTTCTTTAATTTTATTTAGTAGAATGTTATTTTAGCGATTATTTAGTAGATTAGTGCAATATATATTCGCGTTTATTACTTAATTACTTATTTACTTATTATTACTTAATTACTATTATATATATATATATTTGTGCTAAGATTATATACCGGTATTTTGTGAAAAACCTAGTCTATAATAATACTTATATATACCATAAGCATACCGGTATTCTAATATTATATATATATCACGCTACACTGAGTAGCAGTATCGGTAATTAATTACTAGGCTAGCAGTTAATGCTGAATTACTAGACTTGCTTAGACTGTAATATAGCAGTAGGCATTCAACTGTGCAAACAAACATGTCTGATACTAAGCAGAACCTGTCAGACAGTTTATTAGATGTAACTATCTGCGACTCAGATAAGGGTGTAGAACCGTCTACACCTAAGTTCAGTTCACCTCCCACTGTGAGGAAGGTCATCCCTCCAGTAGTAATAACAGAACCTAGGCTGGTCCAACACCGTAGGTCTATCATAGGCACTCGAGCTCAGGTCAAGCGGGACCAAGAAGCAGCAGAACAACAACAACCCGCGAGCCAAGAACTTATTTCTCAACGGCCCGACAGCTCCAGTAGTGAGGATACTGTAGAGCTGACACCCGAGCGCGGAGCAAAGATAACGGATGCGGTTTATTCGGATCCCCTTCTCATCCTGCCTGCGGCCGTACTCACTAGGTTATTGATCGCGGTGGAAGAACACCAGATCGACTGGGCGAGAAGTAAGCGAGCAACTAAAGATAGTTATGAGGGATACACAAGGGAAGAGCTGAAGTCTATGGTCGAGTCGCAATGGAACTTCCCCGGACCCGGACTCCCATTTGATTTATCAGAAGCTGCCTGGGAAGACATACACCGGATGGGAGTAGCCAAGGAAACCATCGATCCAGCTGTGTGGAAGAGGTCCGCAGCCGGATACGCACAGGGATTCTTCAGCTCTATGGAGCGAGTAGAAAAACAACTGTTTCAACAACCCCAAGGACCTCAAGAGCAGGGACAACTGCTTTATCAAGTTAGAGAAAGAATTCTGCGAATCAGACTAATCTTATCGGCCTTTGAGGAGGCTTCTAAAAGAAAACAAGACACGTCGTTGCAAGTTGCCGTAAAGACTTGGTTTCAACGGGTGAGTCGCCAGGTTCAAGGAACAGCTCAGTGGAAAGCTCAGCTGGAGGAGCGCTCAACCCATGGAGAATCAACAGACGCTACATTTTCCCAAGTGGAGAGTGAAGCGACAGCAGCGAAACCGCATAAGAGGGATGCTATTGACATCTATCTGTCGGACTATCAACGTTTTGTAGGAGATGAAGAGTTGAGGAGAAGACTAGAGGGGCTTAGCCCTAATAGTGAAGGAGCCCAGCTTGTGTTGGACGCAATTGATGTGGATAGGTTAGCGGCGAACCAAGCTAAATTCGATGAACAACTCCGCATCGCTAGAGACCAAGAAGAAAGGGTTAAGAAAAAACGCATAGAAGACAGAAAGAAAGCAGCAGTAGCAGCTGCAGAAGCCGAAAGGAAGGCAGCCGAAGAGGAAAGTAAAGCAGCCAAAGCGGAAAGAAAAGCGGCAGCGGCAGAGGCAGAAGCGAAAAGAAAAGCAGCCGAAATGGAAAGAAAAGCAGCCGAAATGGAAAGAAAAGCGGCAGCGGCAGAGACAGAAGCGAAAAGAAAGGCAACCGAAATGGAAAGAAAAGCGGCAAAGGCAGCGGCAGAAGCGGAGCGGATAGCGGCCGAAGAGATTGCCCAATTGGAATTGGAAAATATTCAGGAGAATCAAGACTGCATAAATAAACAGTTAACAGCTAGTAATATGCAGATGATGAATCGATCTACTCCCAAAAGACAGGGATATACATCATCTGAGGAAGGCGATACCACCGACACTGAAGGCAAAGGAAATAGATCTCACCTAAGCAGACGCAAAAGAACATTCCACCGTCAGAAATTGCCTGATTTGCCTCCAGCTGTTAGAAGGCAACTAAATAACACCAACTTAGGTAGTACAGAACCCACAGACCAAATAATTACAATAGAGAGACTCCCTACTATAGTAGATGAGCCTGAAATAATTAGGCCTGTTCCCGAAGCCACCCTTTCGGTCGTAGAGACACCTGTACTCCCTGAACCTACTTCTCAATTCCCTTTGCACAGCACTAAGCTACCTGTGCCCAGCAGAACAGTCCGTGAGACAGTTCATACCCTGGACTCCGAGCGAAATATTCATGATTTGTCGCCCGTTGTCCCTCGTCCACCCGCTACAACGTTGGCGAATCCCGCTTCGGCGGTCGAATGGGTGGATGAGAGACGACGGGGGATGGATCTCCTGCTCGGACAGATGCAGGAGACTGTTCAACAATTCAAAGGCACAGTAAGGGAAAGTAGGCTAGAGTTGCAAGAAGTGCAGCAAAATATCGCGCTAGAACGTGATAAATTAGTAAATTTACAAAAGGGTATACCACCAACCCCTGTAACAATGTGTCAACCTGTTAGGTCTGAAGTATTTCATGCGCAAGGTGTGGAGCCTACACGCATCTATACTGCTAGCAAAGTAGAAACTCCTATAGTGAACCCTATTAAGGGTAATTATAGACCTGTTGATAATGATATTCCCTATAGACCTGATCATAATCCGAGAAATTTATATACCGATAACTCGATATTAAATAACACGATGGCCCAAGAAAGTTTTACGCGTCAAATGGCTAGAACCGAAGCCCGGCAAGCGGTAAAGGTGGGAGAGATAGTCAAGTTCAATGGAGATGAGATGAAATGGTTACCTTTTAATGAATATTATAAAGATAACATACAGAACTCTGTACTATCTAATGGAGAGAAACTTAGATTCCTCATCGAGTGTTTGGAAGGATCTCCCAAGTTAATGGCGTTAAAGTTTATTGGACATCCAGACGGATTAAGACAAGTTTGGGATACACTAAACATCAGGTATGGTAATAGGAATAACATAGCTGGGTGAAATTACAGCTCCTAAGGCAGTCCAGAGAGAAGACACTGGAAAACAAGGTAAGTGAGAAACCCGTTTCTAGGAGAAGGGTAACACCAGTGTGTTATACAGACGACGGCGAAAGCCAGACTTCTCAAGGAGAGGATAGCGGGAAAGACACTGAAAGATCTTATTATGTCAATAAAATGCCTAAAGACCAGGTAAGTAAATTCAAGTCTCGAACCAATGACAGGAGAGAACAGGTAAGAAAAACTCCTCCTATGTCTCCCAAGAGAGTTCAGGTGAGAAAGCCCGAGGAAAGAACGAACGTGCACCACACAGCACATGTTAAAGTAAGTAACATCAAACCCAAATGTGTGCTGTGCGACGGGCCCCACCGCTTGAATATGTGCGATGAATTCTTAAAGAAATCGTTAAAAGAGAGACGGGAAGTCATGTGGGATAAGCGGTTGTGTTATAATTGCCTCAGACGAGGACACCAACGGCGAACCTGTTACTCCGACGCAAGGTGTGCAAGGTGCGGTGCAAAACATCATATCTTGTTGCACACTGAATTCGAACGAAGCAGCCCGAGTCAGGTAAGTGAGTCCGAACAACTACATGTCCAATTCAGTGATGTGAACGACACTGACCAAAGTTCTGAGATGGAAGGATTTTATACGGACGAATTCTCCGACCAAAACGAATCCTGTTACTTAATAAACACCACCGCAGTGTATCGAGCACTCATGTATGAGAAAGACACAGACCGCGACCTCACCCTAACTACTTCAGATCAACAACAATCTTGGAAAGCGCCAACTTCAAATGTAGGAATCCGAGAATTTCCTGTAGTCCAGTTACGGGTCCACGGACCTCAGAAGAGCTATATAGTGAACGCCCTCCTGGACTCCGGCAGCACAGGAACATTCATCGATAAAGAACTAGCCGAAGACATCTTTGCTGGACAACCCAAGTTCCGAACCAAGCTAAACATGTCAGGGATCATGCAGGTTTGGAAATCTGCTGTGGCTGCCGACTATTATATAGGTGAGTTGTCCACTCCACAGGATAAACTAGGAGAACACAGTATAAGGTCAGTCAAAATGGTGGCAATAAAGAACTTCACTACCACCCAAGTGGAACCTTATAATTGGGACGAAGATGATCATGCCCAACAACTTAACATTCCTAGATTCGACACCGATTATCCTGGAGTACAAATATTAATCGGTCAAAACGCGCATGAGGCGCTGGAGACATTGGAGAAACGACCTGCTCAACCGCAACCACTTCAGACCTATGCGGTAAGAACTAGAGTAGGTTGGTACCTTACTGGACCTTCCCGAAGAACGCTCAGAGAAAGACTGCTTCAAGATCGCGTCTGCCAGGTGAGTGAATGGGAAGATGATACTAGTGAGGGAGACGACCCACCTGAGGGAACACCATACTCCTCAGATAATGACGATATTAGCTCCAATGTAGATCAATGGAGATATTGCCCCAAGAAGTTTAATCCAACTGACATCGCTTCCAGAGGAGCAACTCCTCAAGAACTGACAGATACTACCGACCGGTTAGGTGAACCCGACTTCCTGAGTAAGGAGGATGAATGGCCTCCCCATTTTACTCCGACTGAGATTAGACCAGCCAAGGGAGCGGAGAAAGTCAAACCTAAAACCCGGATGGGTGGATCGGAGTTATTTGAACCCGGGATAGATCTGTCGGTATTACATATTGCCAGGGACGACGCCGTGGATCTGGACCTCCCCACCGCGAGTGGATCCTTCATGAAGATCAGAGAGAGCGATTGGAGCTCTGGAACATCAGACGTCTCGCAGGGACTCTCACCTCTCCTGCAGGGAGCGACGGACCACTAAAGCTACTGGAATCGGCTTTGTAAGGCCGTCGTGTACCTAGAGCGATGTTTCTATCGTCACTATTCCAGGACGAAGAGGAAACCTGGAATTGTATTCGGGATGCAGCGACTCAATCACCCAGTCGGTCGTTTGTGTTTACCGGAAGGGAATGGAGGACTCTCCGGAAACTGTGGAAGGCAAGATTCTCTTCCCACGACCACCTCCCTAATCCTTCAAACATCTAGGGACTCCATAACGTAACAACATATGGAGTGGGTGTGTGACTCTATTATTTTATATTATTTTATTATTTTTATATTTCTGTATGTATTACTATGTAATTTTATTATAATCGTTTTATTTAATTTAGTAGAATATTATTTAGCGATTATTTAGTAGAATAGTGCAATATATTCGTGTTTATTGCGTACGTAATTACTTATATTATATTTAGTGTGACAGTGAGAAACAAGTATTTTTCTCTTTCCTTACTGTCCGTGTTATATTATAAATACGTAACTACAGTAAGATGAAATGTCCGTACTTATTAAAGTACAATAAAGCCACTACTATATTCAAGTATTATTGGTAGGCAGAGTATTAGGAATGCAAAGTTCAGATCCTCGTGTCTCGGCTAAACCAAGCTCTGGGTAGACCTTGGAAACGACTTGCCTCTTCACACTGACATTGCTTCGTGCGATATTGCTCTCATACCGTATATTAAATAATACATATAGTAGCGTGATGTCCCTTTAACAGTAGCGTGAAACGCAAATAAATCTGTTAAACCTTTTGACCATCTGTAATTCTAGTCGATTAAGATATCGCGGCACCCACCGATATACTTGAAAGACAAATTCTAGAATCAGTGGTTAACGTCCCCAGACAAGTTCTGAAATAAACTGGTGCCCATCCTAAATATTAATTATTAATATTTACAAAATCTGTCAAATTTTAGATCCTTTAACCTTCTAGTCGATTAAGATATCGTAGCATTTACCGATACTCTTAAAAAGACAAATTCATAGAATCAAGGATCATATGTCCCCAGATATGCTCTGGAATCAAATTGTGTCAATTTAACTATCAAATAATAAAATTTCAGGGAATAAATTTAAATTCATACTTTAATGAATTTAATAAATTGCAATTTTATGCAATTTATAACATTCCCAAAATTCCATTAATTAATAGATCATGGGAGCGGAGATTCACTATATTAAGTGTATTTGTGTGTGAGAATCTCCAATGTGTAGTCAATAGCCGATAAAATTCATAAAATCATATATAGAGAGGATATTGACAATTAAAGAATTACTATTAAATAGCATCCCAGATCTGTATGCATGAGAATTACCCTAATTCTACCGCTAGCTTTCCATAATGTCACCATGGCAACAACCACGCTAGAATTAGAAGTGAGTTAAAAGAACAATAAAGGGCTTGCGTATTGAATAGCATACGGAATAAATAGCACACCGCTAGTATCCAAGGATACATAATAACAACGTGACATTCTGGAAGGCACTTGACTAAAGGACAAATGACCCGAATGTGTGATAGAATGTGTACCATTTGTGACTGTTACGTGGAATTTGTGCGTTTGTAGGTGAATGTTACTACTAAGGTGTGTTTACAGTAGCGAGCCGCAATTGTGAAAGTAACCTTAACTCTCCAGTAAGAACCTGAAGTATATCTAAGCCTTTGGGACGGACGGTGGAGTGGCTCGTGCTGGTTGTTGTAGTCCGTTGTGCAGCTACGACATTGGCGATAGGCACATCGGCGAAAGTACACCAGCGCTGAGGATCTCGCACTGTCCGGGGGCAGAGAGGGGTAGGCAGCGACGCCCGCTCGCCTAAATATAAACTCATTATAATATGGATAAACTTATATAGCAGATATGATTGAGTTGATAGAAGATGATCTTGGTATCAGGGAACGATATACTCTACCTTTACAAGCGTTTGTTGATAGCTTGATACGCGGCGACGCTGGTCCAACTACTACGGAGGACGATGGTCGTTATATCTAACCGCCAATGTCCCGGGAGCAACTTGCGCGTGGGTTAGACTGTAGAAAATTCACCGCTCGCTATACGCATCGTAATGGTACGTATATGGACTTCTTAACTACTGGTCATCCTATCGACCTACACGATACGAACGATATAGACACCAAAGGGAAATGGTTTATTTAAATATCATACCCAGCGGAAGCGGAACGATAAACTGAGACTCGAACACGAAAATTCTATTCGAAACCGACTCGAAAGTGCAGATGTCGAAGAGCTGGATAAACGCAGTGACTCCACCAAATACCTGGAATTCTTGAGAGAAACCTATCTCGATATTACCAGTCAACAGAATCTAGAAACTCGATATCCTCAAGGTATACATCATGACCGCATGGTAGAACTCAAACGGCTCTATTCCACTATGATGTATCTTACCGCCGATCGATCCCTACCTGTTGTATCGGATAGCTTCGAACGGATGGAGGAATATTGTAAGCTGGAGAAAGATCACTCGCGTTTCCCCTACAAGACGTGCGTTTTTGGTATTATTGCGAGGAATGCCCAAGACCCAACCAACAAACGGAAAGACATAAACATCCGCGGAGACGTTGCTTTAAACACGTTTTTACTCACTATACTTACGGGAGTTTCGAGCGAAACTTGTTCAATGTATCACCTACGCTCGTTCGACTCAGACGATCCTTAAATAAACCAATGATCAGAGTTTCGGAATACTCGATCAGAGCTCCTCATTCCCTAGTGAGACCTCAGACTCTTGATCCTATTAGTATGACGGATCCTCCCGAGCTGTACTCACTGCTCAAAGATCTAGTGTTACCTGAACAATTAGTCGGTGGCACCCCATTTGTGGGCTTCCTAGATATTAGCCCATTCTACCTAGCCGGATTGGGACACGGACATTTAATATCGCCGTTTAACCCTTACCATCGTCCCGGCTTAACACGATATAACCTGTCACCAAAGTGGCGGAGAACGTTGTACCAAACGAGTTAAACGCTATTCTACAAAGATCAGAAAGGAAACCTGCGTTTGTTCAGATAAACGTAAGTTGTAACAGCAAGTCCAAGCGATAAACGAATTGTCTTTATCTCAGTTCGATTGTGAAATCCAGAATCTCTAAGAAGATATCGAACTTAGACAACCCCATTCTCTGCGAGAGTTTTTGGATGAACGTATCCAGCTACAAGCGGAGGAAAATCAGCTCGAGGAGAAGCATATCGAAACGGCGGATACCCCGACCATAATCCTACACCTTCTGATGCAATCATATTGCACCCTTCACCCAGGATTTATAGCCCTCCTAGTAAAGTGGCTCGCCCCAAAGAGAAAGGGACTCTTGCTAGCCTCAAAAAACTGCGTAAACGCCGTCTGTGTAAGAAAGACTAACTGTTTAGAGTATCTTTATATTTTAGAAACTGTGATTTGTTATATTTTATAGACTTAAATCCCATTTTCTGGGAGCGGTGTAAAAGCTTTTGCGTAATTAGCCGGTTATTTTCCCCGTAAAGTACTCTGTAGTTGGTTTACTGGGCATAAAAAGGCCGTGTCCTTACTGTACTGGTGTTTTAGAGGACATAAAAGCCATTTCTTCTGTATTTGTACTTTAGAGGACATAATCCGCAATTTCGGGACGCAATAAGCTCGATACTCTTGAAAACAGTGTCGCTACCATGACTACGGCTAACAGCTGATATTGCCACGTCAACATTTCTTTGTTTCTTTGTTCTCTCGTTGTTCGGTCGACCAATCAGAGCGTTTTTTGTCTCTGTGTTGGAGGTGGATACAGAAACTCAGGAATTCAGTGTTATGTTTTTGCCCAGAGCCTAAGAACATCGGCTTTTGGCACCTCCGTGTTTCAGTCTTTAGTCTTACATTAGTAGGCTTAATTATAGAACGTATATCTGTTATCTAACCTAACCATACCAATGCAAACGAGTTAATTCACTCACTTAATAATCATTTATACCTTAACTTTACTGCTTTTACTGTCGGTTATTCATTATATTGGTTGATGAAATATTATATCGGAATACTGATCAATAGTCAGACACCCCACCTTCTTGATATACTAAAGGTTAGAGAGACCGGTTACAGATAAACGATTGCGACCTATGTTAAGTGGTTTGAAGTGAATCTAATGCTATTTCATATGCCCGACATAAATTGTATGTTGCTCTCTTTATACGTGACTAAATTTAGTGAAGGTCGGCAGATTAGTGTGCAGTATTGTGCAGCATTGTGTATGAGTGTAACTGATAACAAAGCATCTCCTAAAGAATGTGCCATATACGTGAATCTATAGCCTTTTCGTTGTGTATAGTTTAAGTCATAACTCTGTTTACATATTTAGAGCGCCACGTCCTAAAGGAACTGTTAATATTTCCCGAAAGTGAATAATATTTGTCAGAGATTATATATTACGATCAGTCGAATAATACGGTAGGCTTACACCATCAATCATTAAGCTCCGAACTCAGTCTCCCGGGTATATCCAACGGGTGAATGATTGCGCATAGACTGGCTTCGGCTAATGTAGTGTATCAAATACTCGTCATAAGCTAAAGAATATATATCATCCAAAAGACATCCTAATTTGGCAGGTTAAACTGTCAAAGGTCTTAAAAGCGCAAACAGAGCAGGTTACAGAGGCAGGATTGTCTAACCAAAACAATAAACGATCACTTAACTAATTGAGGGAAAGGAGCAGTTTACAGAGGCGGGATTTTCTAACCAAAACAATAAACGATCATTTAACTAATTGAGGGAAAGGGGCAGGTTACAGAGGCGGGATTTTCTAACCAAAACAATAAACAGTCACTTCACAAAATGAAGGAAAGGAGCAGGTTACAGAGGCAAGCCTTTCTAACCAAAATAATAAACGGTTACTTTACCAAATCTGGGAAAGGAGCAGGTTACAGAGGCGGGATTATCTAACCAAAACAATAAACGATCATTTAACTAATTGAAGGAAAGGAGTGGGTTACAGAGGCGGGCGAGTGGTAGGCCTACCATTACCTTATTTAAATGGTAGGCTACACAGTAGGCCTACAGCAGTAACGGTGCCGGTACTAAAATACCTAAAATACCTGATTTATACCTACATCAGTACATCTGTACATACAATACAGCAATACTGCAAAATAGTGCTCTATATACTAATACCGGTACTGATAGTCTGAGAGAACAGCAGTAGAGAAACCGGTAGCATGGAACCTAATAACGGTAAATATCTGGAGGACATAAAAAGTAAAAAAAAAGACATCATGAGTGATTTAAACGGACAATAAAATTATTGCGATAACCAATAACAATCAGACAATAGCCAATAAAGTACCGTGTCTAACTGCATGCCTAAGCTATACTGGCTGGCAGTAAACAAGTTACCTGGCAACCGAGTCACAACAATAATAATATTATACAGTTGTATAATGTGGGATTACTGTCGTACGGGACGCCATAGGCTAATTAATACCAATGCGTCCTAAACTATATAGCCATGCAGCCGGAATTTACCATCAGCTACAGTAACTAGAGGGTTTATTTAGATTACATAGTAAACACAATGGAAATTTCACGTAATCAAAGAATGAAATATTTTGTGAAAAATATATTACATTTTTCATTTTTGGTTTTGTTCCTCCAAAGCATGCCAACAAATTTGTTACTGTTTTCACATATTCTAGAACGTTAGCTAGTGTCGTAATTAAAAATTGGTTAGCTATAAAGCAACAATATTACACTACCTAAATGTTCTAAAACATTTTAATTGAATAGTACTAATTGAATAGTTTTGTAGGGGTGGAGTAGAGGAACAAAAAACATAAAAATTTATTAGATTTTCACGAAAAAATAAATTTTTCGATTTACATGAAATTTCCATTGCGTTTACTTTTAATCTAAACCCTCGAGTTAGCTAGTAAATTCCATAAAGGAAATTTCCGCAGATAGCTATGCTGGGTTTACCATCAAAATAACACGCCCAAGCAGCATGAGGCTCGCAGTAATCAGACATTAAAATTGGGCGATTCTACTGTATCAGAATAACTGTATTAAGACACATGTAAGAAATTTATAAAAACCGGAAATCAATCAAAACCAGATGGGCAGTTACTTGTTCCTCCCCTTCAAGTCCCCTTTTCCTGTATTCTGCACCCCTGCCCTATCTGCCTATCCAAACAGCCAAAGGCACAAGACTGTAACAGTCAGACAGTAAGTCTGTAAGTGAAATTGATTTTGCATGGGGAGTGAAAATTATCTGTTACCGGTACACCCAGTCACCCAGACACCACTGCCTGACTGCAGACTGCAGCACTGCTGCACTCCAGTAAGGTACAGTCAGCCAGTTAGAGGTTTTGTGCAGCCAGATGAAATCTCACTTTTTTCCAGCCAGTTCATAGAAACACCAGCCCGCACCTGGCTGGTCTGGATATCAACTGGCTGGCCAATTGCAGTTCCGTTATCGGGCTGCTTTGTTCAGTATGATTTGAAGGAGTTAACCCTCTCCAGCTCTGATAAATGATTGACAGACTTTCTTGTGATGTAGCCGCAATGCTTGACAGATTTTCTTGTGATATAGCCGCAATGCTTGCAGGTGTTCTTGTGATGTAGCCGCTCTGTGGGAGGTTGGGTATAACTGAAATAGAGGCGCACCTTGGTGCTTGGTGCTGTGCCTGGATTACAACTGTGAACTGTAGATGCTGAATTAACCTTACGTTAAGTTTGTAAGTTGTAATAATAAGTAGATTTTGTGTTAAAGTTTAAAATGCGTTAAATTATGCAGCGTTATCTGTTTGTGCTTTGGATGTAACTTTTCCTCTCTCATAAGTAATTTAGATTATTCAATTATGAAAAGATTCATAATTGAATAATCTAAATACATGGATGGCAATTAACCTTATACATATTACATAATAAAGTAATAAACTTACATAACATATTAGCCAATAAAGTAATTAACCTTACATATTACCTAATAAAGTAATTCACCTTACTTTACCTTACATATTATCTAATTGAGTATTGCGGTCATCGGTCATGCCATGGTCTGATGGTATAGTTGATAGTTTAATAATATTAACTATATATACGTCATTGTTCATAAAATAGAACTTTTATAGCGTTACAGCACGAGTGATTTTGTTTCCCTAGCGACAGTGAGTGAAATAATAGAACGAGGGCCGAAAAGCTTTAATGTGCTAATTATGAACAATGACGAATCTAATTTTATTTATTTGTGGGGAATTATTTGTAGTTATGAACTCAAACTTTCTAGAACAACCAAATAATGACGCGGTGACATACTGGACATACATAGTAAAATGCATGGCGTAGGGACATACTGAGAAATATTGTCACACTGCGATGTAAAGCTGGAAAATATGTCGCCCTGGCGATTTGGTAGTGCGAAATTAATTCCACACAAATAAATAAAATTGTATTGGAAATATTACATTATATTAATTATAATATGTTTCGCGGGATTTGGAGGTGTGAGAAAATGTCCCACCTCATCTCATGCTGACTGAATAATTATGTTTACTCTAAAATCTATAGTTTATCTGCAAGATCAATTTAATTTCTGAAAAATTTAAAAAATTATCAGAACTTAAAAATTTCAGATAGGGGAGGGGGGGGGGGGGGGAAGCTGGACGCAATAAAAATGCATCCCTCTCCAGGAGAAATTCGACGCAAATAACGGCCCATGTGAAGAATACCAGACTTTCTACCGTTATATTTCACTTTGCAGTTACCCCCATGTGAAGAATACCAGGTTTTCATCAAAAACACAGGTTACAGAAGGGTTGAATCTAACCAAAACAATAAACAAATTAGAATATGTACAGGTTATAAGACAGAAACTACAGCTGTTGAGCTAAATAAAGTTCTGCAGTTTGTTATAGTAGGCTAAGCTTACTGGATAATATCCCCCACAGCGTTGTAGGCTACTTGGCTTGCCACTAGTATTGCAGTATCAGAGTATGGGCTGTGGATTCGGTAGTCTATTAGTTGGTTGGTTAGTCTGTTGCTGTTGTGTCAATGGTACTGGTATGTATGTAGAGTCCAGTGAGCTGTAAATAATTGGCAGCCATCTGGCAATAGGGAGCTTTTGAGTGACATACTAGTACGTCGGCTCTCTGATTGATCTCAGAGAGGTTATGTTTGGACACCATCTGGCTGGTAAATATCATCTGGCTGGATTTTAGATTTAATTATATTATTTACAATAACTTCTTCATACAAGCTCTAAATTTATTGTACAAGCACGTCAAGGTGTAGAATTTGAAGCCGGTTCTAATGATACTAATATCTCCGTGCCCAAATTTTATTGAGAGTGCCCGTTTAAATTTAAAAATTCCAATGATAAGCTACGGGGATTTCCACTTAAAAACTGCAGAATCCAGGTGGAGAGCGCAAATGGAGCATTTGCGCCGTGCGAGCGCATGGCCGACGGCGTTGGCCATGTGGTATTGTTTTAGAATATTACAGTATTATTAATCCCATGTAAAGTTAAAAGTTAAAGCCCATATTGCTGATGGAAAATAACAAATGCCTACCTTGATTTTGTTAAGGTCAGTTTTGTTTATACTTGAAGGCTTACATATATAAGTATACATGGGCATAATATTCCAAATACTTTTGTTGCGCCTGTCGATTCGTATGAATCGACAGGCGCATAGACCCCCCCAATTTATATTACTTGCGCATGTACATTAGTAGGCCTACAGAAGTACTTGGGTATTCCTGTATTCACAATATTCAACTACCATATATGAAGATAGGGTACGTTTTGACTAAAATTCTGCATCTGATGTAACATTTTGACTAGGCCTATCTGCCAAAAGAACCTCCACTATATCTGCCCTTCATGTAGGCCTACCATATTATTAAATTATTATTTATACTTCAAAAATTTGTGGCACGAAACACATCACACGAAATGGAATTACAATAAAAGCAGGCCATTTAAAACCATCTTCAATCAATTAATTCAGCACCTTGGAAAACCTAATAATAAAAATTATTCAAATTTGTTGAATTGACAAAGGTGGTTCTGAATTAACGAGACGAGGGTGGACCCAGAGCTATCGAGGGTGGTCCCTGAATTAACGAGTGAGGACCCAGAGTTAATAGGGATATTCCCTGGATTAATAAAAAATAATTAATACCAAAACTAATAACAAAAAAAACACCCAAAATATAATACCAGCAAATACAGAAATATACTCATATTAACAAATAACACAAAAATAATTATTTAATAAAAAATTTAATATTGAACTTTTAAAGCTCTAAAATCATAAAGAAAACCCATGAAGGTGTATTCCAATTACAATTGTTCAACCCCAGTGATTTTAAAATACACCAGACATGTCAGAGAGCATTGTAAGTATCATTTCCTTTGTGCAAAAATTAATTCTTCTTGATATATTATATGCAAAATTTTCATGCATATTCAAACAATCAAAAGCGTGAAACCGGTAGTCATACAGCAATTGGATGTCTTTAGTAGGATCGGAAACACTCTAGAGAACATTTAAAATAAACTTCATCATTCCAAAGTGAATACTTCTTGAGATATAGCCTTTCAAAAAATTAACCAATCATAGACCACGTAGCAAACCCCGACAATCCAACAGCTATAAAACATCGTCAGTGAGTTAGGACATACTCCAGAGAATATTCTTAGCTTTCAAACTTCATCCCAAAGTGAAGCAAACTCGAGTTATCGTCGTTCAAAGCATTAGCCAATCAGGCGCCGTATCTGATGACCACGGTATGGGGGTGACTTGGGACCTCAACGCGAGATTCAGAACACCATCCAAAACATATTCGCATAAAATCTTATCACTAATTGTCAAGGCCTAGGTAAGTTTTCAGCGTTTGAATATTTGAGCCAATCAGGTGCCAGATACAGTGACCACGGTACGCGCATGACCTGAGACCCCAATGGAAGGTTCAGAGTACTGGCCAAAACATTTTCGCATCAAATTGTACCGTAAAATGTTACTGCATATCACAGCAAAGTCACCTACCGGTATTTGATCAGCAAAAGATCAGGTCTGACTGTGTGATTTGGGTCTGATCATATTTTCCTTTGCATGCATAAGAAGCCCTTCAATGGTCACTATCCGCTACATTGATCTAATCCATATCGTCAGATAGCCCGTGTTGCTGTTATAAGATTTATTTTGATTTGGTGCGATTTGGGTAATTTTAGTTTTTTTGGGGTAAACTATGGTATTAATAACTTCCAGTAAAATCCCAACATTAAGAACATTGCTAGAAACGTCAATCATCTATAGCCTACAAACTAAGGATAACTATCAGCCAGTTACTGTACATGGGCAGATGGGTATACTAAGTACAGGAGTACCCAGTACTTGGATATTCCTGTATTGACAATACTCAACTATATGAAGATAGGGTACGTTTTGACTAAAATACGGCATCTGATGTAACGTTTTGACTAGGCCTATCTGCCAAAAGAACCTCCACTAAATATGCCATCTCACTACAGACTGTGGAGATAGCTACCGGCAAGAGGTGCTTGGTATATAGTTTTAGTCAGTAATGGCATACAGCAACTACTGACTTTATGATTTCATCAAGTTCATCAAACCAGGCTGACGACTCAGCTGTTTAATTAATTGCAGCCGGATTGGATAAATTATTAATTAATTTGGGAAACTTTACTAATTAGTAAAATCGTTAATTAGTTCGATTCAAAAGATTTTAGAATAATTATCATTTGTAAAATAGTAAACCGCTTTGATACACCTTGTGAATAAGGATTTGGGGGCGGGGGGGACAAAGCCCCCCCGCCAATTAGGTAATTAAGTAATTAGTTAATTACTAATTAACGGTAGGAGATACGGCATCGGCGCCAGAGACTTTTTTGTGTAGAATAAAATTCCGAACAACTTTGTGATGTTACGTTTTTTCATAGCTCTTAGTGTTTTCGAGTTACGACGCTAATTAGTTTTCGGCTAATTAGTACTAATTAACAGTAATAGGAGGGCCATAGCGATGACTGAACTTTTTTTAGATCTTACCGAGATGAACAAAAAAAAACACCGTTGCTAGGGGAAAAATCAAATACTTTTCGAGAAAAATCAATTAGAAATCTTTAATCGCTAATTACTAATTAATTAATTAACAGATTTTTTCCACAAAAACTCCTAGCTAGCGCGCTAGGGCCATCTACCAGATCGCGCAAACAGAATCGTTCTAGCTTTCGCCGTTCTCCTGGAAAAATCATTTAAAGATCCACCTAAAAAAGATCAAAGCAAAATGCCTACTTCTCAGGGAGTGATACTAGACCGTTAAATTATGAGGTTTGAAGTTGGTGTTGATGTTGGTTTCTATGTTCCGTTAAATAGGCTGCAGTATCTATACCTCATAATTCTCTGTCGAGCCTCGGGCTCTCCAGTTGCAGCCAGACCATCCAGGTGGAGAGCGCAAATGGAGCATTTGCGCCGTGCGAGTGCATGGCCGACGGCGTTGGCCATGTGGTATTGTTCTAGAATATTACAGTATTATTAATGCCATGTAAAGTTAAAAGTTCAAGCCCATGTTGCTGATGGAAAATAACAAATGCCTACCTTGATTTTGTTAAGGTCAGTTTTGTTTATACTTGAAGGCTTACATATATTAGTATACATGGGCATAATATTCCAAATACTTTTGTTGCGCCTGTCGATTCGTATAAATCGACAGGCGCATAAACCCCCCCAATTTATATTACACGTGTATTATTATTTGTGGAAGTAACACATAACCCTAAGCTGGTGGAAGTGGAGGTCTTTTGGAACACACCATAGATACCAGAGAACATTATATAAATTATAAACAATAAACAACAAAATTTTCAACCATGCATACGAATCAGTAGTCATCAATAATAATATATACAGCATTCCACAACAATTAGTTATTGTAAATATACTGTATGTTAAATGAACCACACAAAATGGTATTACTATACAAGCAACTTATTTAAAACCATTTTCAATCCATTCAGCACCTTAGAAAACCTTATGATATAAAAAAAATTCATTCGATTTTTTTGAGGTAATAGAGATGGTTCTGAATTAACAAGGGTGGACCCTGAGCTAACGAGGGTGGCCCTGAATTAATGTGTGAGGACCCTGAGTTAATACGAGTGTTCCCTGGATTAATAAAAAATAATTAACACCAAAACTAATAACAAATTAAACACCAAAAATACAATACCAGCAAATACAGAATACTCAAATTAACAAAAAAACAAAAAAACATTATTTAATAAAAAATTTAATATTGAACTTTTAAGGCGCTACTTAATTACAAAGAAAACCCCATGAAGATGTATTCCAATTACAATTGTTCAATCCCAGTTACTTTTGGAACACACCAGACATGTCAGAGAGCATTATAAGTGTTATTTCCTTGCACAAAAATGAATTATTCTTGATAAACTATGTGCACAATTTTCAAACATATTCAAACAATCAAAAGTGTGGAATCGGTAGTCATACAACAAATTTGGAAACATTAATTTTTTTAGGTGGGGGGGGGGGGGGGGGGGGGGTGGAGGGGGGGGGCTGCACCACCGTTTTATAAAATAAAAATGCCCAAACTAACTGATTTCCTTTATTGGTATACTTCAACACCCTGGTTCCGACCCTGATATTTTTAAAATCTTTTGCTGCTGTCTTTTACTTAAAATTACTAAATAAATTAGTAATACTATTTATAATAATGCTATATATATTATAAAAAATGCCCAGACCAAATTATAGCATTTATCGAGAATTTCAATCAACCTGATTTTGAATCGGTTAATTTTATAATATTTTGTCGGTGTCTTTTAGAGTAATTAAATAAATTAAACATTAAATAATATTAATTTTATATTAGCAAACTGGCTAATATAATCAATTGTAGTGAAGTCAACTTACCGTATTGCTAATTGCTATTGCATTGATATTAGTATCATTCAAACCGCAATGGTCGATTTAGTGGGGGTAGACACCATCAAAACAATGGTCGGGTTATTGCTTCTCGAGATATCGGTCAAAATGTGAGCGCGATTCACATAAATGAGCACATAACTTCAGCAATTCAATATCAATATATCACAATATCACAAAAAATATCAATTTTTTTATACTACTATTGTTTTGATGGAGTCTACAACTACTAATTCGACCATTGCGGTTCAAATAAGCATATTCCCTAAGTCTGTTATTTATGTCGAAGTCTGATTTTTAGTGATATGGTGATATATTGCATTATCAATGCAAATTAAAAAAAACCAATACACATATACCGCGGTTGATAATCCCAATATCAATAGTAAATCACAGGTTTTAAAATGCCCTAAAACAAGTATCGGTACTGCATCTTGAAATAATTTGAAATTTTAGATTCTCTTTATTTAAATTCAATAATAAAGAACAAAAAAAAGAGATTCAAAGAGAGCGCCTACGTGCGGGGGGGGGGGGTGGGGGTCGGGGATGCCGGTAATTCTAATCCATTTGAAAGACTGTTGTAAGTCACTAAGGCAATAACACTGATAGTAAATTTAAACTAATAACTGATAATTAATTAAATTGATAGTAAATTTAAATTACCACATACATTAAACGGAATTGAAATTTCTTTTGTTTCGTTATGCCAAACTCATTCCAACTCTGGCGAGTTCCTCCAACTTCTTTCCGACCGCATCTGGTTCGTAAAACGTCATGCCGACCGTATCTGGTTCGAAAAACGTCGTTCCGATCGTAGCGAGATCGCAAAACGTTGTTCCGATCGTAGCGAGTTCGTCAAACCTCGTTCCGACCGTATCTGGTTCATAAAACGTCGTTCCGACCGTATCTGGTTCGAAAAACGTCGTTCAGATCGTAGCGAGATCGCAAAACGTCGTTCCGATCATAGCGAGTTCGTCAAACCTCGTTCCAACCGTATCTGGTTCATAAAACGTCGTTCCGACCGTACCTGGTTCGAAAAACGTCGTTCAGATCGTAGCGAGATCGCAAAACGTCATTCCGATCGTAGCGAGTTCGTCAAACCTCGTTCCGACCGTATCTGGTTCATAAAACGTCGTTCAGACCGTATCTGGTTCGAAAAACGTCGTTCCGATCGTAGCGAGATGGCAAAACGTTGTTCCGATCGTAGCGAGTTCGTCAAACCTCGTTCCGACCGTATCTGGTTCATAAAACGTCGTTCCGACCGTATCTGGTTCGAAAAAAGTTGTTCCAATCGTAGCGAGATCGTAAAACGTCGTTCCGATCGTAGCGAGTTCGTCAAACCTCGTTCCGACCGTATCTGGTTCATAAAACGTCGTTCCGATCGTAGCGAGTTCGTCAAACCTCGTTCCGACCGTATCTGGTTCATAAAACGTCGTTCCGATCGTAGCGAGTTCGTCAAACCTCGTTCCGACCGTATCTGGTTCATAAAACGTCATTCCTATCGTAGTGAGTTCGTCAAACCTCGCTCCGGCGTTTTTTATTGCGACAGTATTCCAACAGGCTCGTCTAAAAACCAAAATCACACCTAATCACACCAAATCACACAAAACCACAAACCAAATAAATCACAAAAAGTAATCCCAAAACCAAATCACACCGAATGATACCAAATCACAAAAAAAATTGAAAGTAAACAAGCAGGTTACAGTTGACAGTGGTAGCCAGCAGGAACCAAAACAATAAATTATTACTTGTATAAAAAAATAAAAATTAGATTTTTTGTGTGATTTGTTGTACGAATAACCCAAAAAAACACAATATTACCCAAAAAACACAAAAATACACAAAAAAAAACAAAAAATTACACAAAAAAACACAAAAAGCCGTATCTGGTGACCACAGTATGGTCGCGACCTGGGACCCAAACTGGAGCTTCAGAGTACCGTCCAAAACATTTTCGCATAAAATTGTACCGTAAAATATCAAGGCCTGGGCACATTTTCGATGTTTGAAAGTAAGAGCCAATCAGGTGCCAGATATGGTGACCACGGTCTTGTCGCGACCTGAGACCCAGACTGCAGCTTCAGATTACCGGCCAAAACATATTCACATAATATTATATCAAAAAATATTATTGCCTATAGGCAGGACACCTACCGGTACACGGTCAGTAATGATCATGTCCTGACTGCATGATTTCGGTCTGATGAAATTTTCTGTTGCATGCATCAGATACCCATCAATGGCCTCTACCCACCTTGATGGTCAAAATCCATTTCGTCAGATAGCCCTGGGTGAGGTATTGAAATAACGCAATTACATAGGCCTACAAGTTGGGAGACTTTTAACTGCACCAAACAACCGTAATTTAGGCATTCAGAGTGCGCCCGAACATGGGGAACATTATTGCCAACCTTGGGCATCTGCCTACAACGTTTTAAATAACTGCCAGAAAGCCTAAAGCGTCCCCTTACATCTGTACATGTCTTAAGAACAGACAAAAGGTACCCGGTACCGCGGCGCTGTAGTGCTGTCTGGCTGTACCGGATGTGGTTGTTCTAGGCAAGCAGTGCATACAGCTCGGACTGACAGTACCGTGGGGATAGCAGACCCAGAGTACACCGGCACTGCAGACTATGATTAGCTACATACTGACAGAGCTAGGTACTGAGGTAGTAGCTACCGGCAGACCGGCATAGGTCAGTAGTATGAACACAGTTTTTTGAGCATACTACCAACTGCTGACTTTTGCTGAACCAGGCTGACGACTAAGCTGTTTAATTAATTGCAGCCGGATTGGATAAATTATTAATTAATTTGGGAAACTTTACTAATTAGTAAAATCGTTAATTAGTTCGATTCAAAAGATTTTAGAATAATTATCATTTGTAAAATAGTAAACCGCTTTGATACACCTTGTGAATAACGATTTGGGGGACGGGGGGGCAAAGCCCCCCCGCCAATTAGGTAATTAAGTAATTAGTTAATTACTAATTAACGGTAGGAGATACGGCATCGGTGCCAGAGACTTTTTTGTGTAGAATAAAATTCCGAACAACTTTGTGATGTTACGTTTTTTCATAGCTCTTAGTGTTTTCGAGTTACGACGCTAATTAGTTTTCGGCTAATTAGTACTAATTAACAGTAATAGGAGGGCCATAGCGATGACTGAACTTTTTTTAGATCTTACCGAGATGAACAAAAAAAAACACCGTTGCTAGGGGAAAAACCAAATACTTTTCGAGAAAAATCAATTAGAAATCTTTAATCGCTAATTACTAATTAATTAATTAACAGATTTTTTTCACAAAAACTCCTAGCTATCGCGCTAGGGCCATCTACCAGATCGCGCAAACAGAATCGTTCTAGCTATTGCCATTCTCCTGGAAAAATCCTTTAAAAATCGACCTAAAAAAGATCAAAGCAAAGTGCCTACTTCTGACCACTGGCTATATAATGCTATCTTATGAGGTTTTACTTTGGTGTTTATGTTGGTTTGCTAAGTTCCGTTAAAAAGGCTGCATTATTTATTCCTCATAAGACTCTGTCGAGCCTTTGGCTCTCCAGTGGCAGCCAGACCATCCAGAAATTTGGTATCCTCAGCAGTTAGAGCCCAGCACGGACTCACATAGAGGAGTACTGGAACTACTGCTGCTCTAAATAATCGGACCTTAAGTTTCAGATTAATTCTGTGACTTTCAAATCCTGGAAAGACCATTCCCTTACATATTTGAAGGTCCTCATCTGACTTCCGGATCCACATTACTACACCACATTCAATACTCGCGAAGGGCATCACAGGCTTACCTTAGTCACATTAGTTAAAAAATATGATTGAACAATAATGGCCTGTTAATGTGGAAGATAGTAGGGAGAGACGGCCTAGAATGTTTACAGTAGATTAGCATTTGTACAAGGAATGCAAGGAGGTTCCACTATGCCAATAATTATTGCAATGCACTTTGGTATTGATGTATAAGTGTAAATGTAGTTGAGTGACATGGTTTGACATTCCAAACCAGGGCTATCAAATCACAACACATCAGCAGACCATAAGGAATTCAGAAATTTATATCTGATTTTCCAGCTGAGTTCACATTATTGTAGAATGGAGTCATAATGTTATTACTTCCTAAGGCGTTTGGAAATGACAAGAACTTGCATCGTATTTATGTTAATAGATTTCCAAGTCCAATGAGGTGTTTAGTCTTCCATAGAACATTGAAATCTGAGTATATCATGGGAATCCATGCCCAAAAAATGATAAGTGTTGTTATGTCTCGAGGACTGAAATGGGATCCTGAGCTTAATCCTGAAGCATTCAAAAAGCATTTAGATGAAATGAATGTAACAGTGAAGGTGTTTCAAAGAGATCACTATAGATAAAATGAAGACTACAATTACTGTAGTTTTAACCTTCAGAAAGTGCTAAAAACACTGCACCAAATTCCAAGTCCAAGCTTATTGGTTATTAACGGTGGTTTAACTTTTACAATGAGTTTATATTCAAGGAATGGAGTAAATAAAACAGGGATATTGCTTCATCTGGGGAGGAAAATATTGCTAAAAGGTAGTCGATACTGTGCAAACATCTTCAGGGCCACTCAATCAAGTTCTATGTTAATCCTATCAGGTTAAATTTTTCCTCCCAGCTCATTCTAACATGCCTGTGTGTTCTATACATGCATGCATAGAGAACCTAAGTTGAAGGAGGAATGCAAAAGCATTTAATGATCTATATTATGTTAAACAAAAATGCAGTCTTCCAATTTTGTGATTGGAAAAGTCTAAATATAAGAACTACTGCATAGCACACATGAAAAATAGTGAAGGCAAGTATGTTCCCTTGTCAAAGATCTGAGGCATATGGTTTCATAAAACCTCCATTGGGAATTGAAGGTTGAAATGCACCATATAACATTTTTGAGTGTCCATTCTGCATCAACATTGGAAATTGTACCATCTTGCCTTAAAGACATGGTCTGGTCATCCGTTTAGGTTTGATTTGCCACACTTATATATATTCTCCCACATTTTCTTTTTAATTAAAATGGTATAATAACATCAATGGGTAATTAGGCCTCTGTTCAAGCATGGGCTGCATAGTTATAGAGGGTGCATTTCGTTCGTTGCTCACCTGCCAAATCACATCCCATTGTAGACTGTTAAGTTATTTTGGATGTGTTTGATGTAGGTGCTGTTGACAAAATTTTAGATAAAATCAAAACAATAGCAGCTAATGCTTATCATTGGGCTTTATCTTAGTAGATAATGCACTGGAGCACCAGGCCATTGGTGGCATATGTTGCTGACTAGACAATAGATTATAATTTGTCCTAAACCTGTCTAGTAAACAAAGCAATATTAGCACGGGTCCGCAGTGTTGTAGCAATTGTGACTGTCAGCTTAAGTGTCCATGGCATTAAAACAATAATTGAATTCTGTATATTACATCCAAACATTTGGATAAAATTTGTCGCACGTACAATATGTTTGTTAAAAGATAATTATTTAAGTAAAAAATATTTTAAAAAGAACAGTAGGACGGGAATATATTAATAAACTTAAGTGGATCGCAGGTGAAGCTCAGTGGTGACTGATTTTAATTAGTTTCATCGGGGTACATTCGAGTTTCCAAGGTCCATCAGAAATGAAATTTTTGAATGAAATTTGTATAATAATTTAGTGATTTCATTACATATTTCAACTTTAAAAAAGTTTCAGTTTCATTTCCACTATTGTCATTTCCATTTTTAAAACTTTTAAATTTATACCTAATGCTAACAAATCTGCTTCGGGCATATTTATAAATAATTGACTTGATATGAATAGTTAACCTCAATCCATACCGATATCAGATGGTCCATTTTAACACCACCAAAATACACATCTAATAAATCACTAGCAACAGTATTTGGTATTTATTAAAGTTATTGCAAAATTTATATTTTATTTTAACCAATCATATATATATACTTGATTACTGTGTGCTGTGATTGTGTTTATTGCTGTGTAATTCGTGACTTCACTAAAGCAGTTTTCCTAAATGGCCTGATTGTTCTTTGTTGATAATTTTGTGTTTTAAAATATCTATAACTCAACCAATATAATTCGTAAAATTGCCCTCTTGTTCTTTTTTAAATCCTCTTTTATATCAATTCAACTAAAACTGTTAAAAATTTTCTTAGTCACCAACCCCATTCTTGCTACTGCGGATATAATTACAGTAACAGGAAATTGAATTTTCCTGTATGATTGGCTTTATGGCTGTATGATTATTCATATGGCCTCTATGATTATTCCTTTATGGCTATGAATAATATATGCCCTATTATACATGCTCTGGCATCCGCAATGGTATAGTAGGCCTACACATTACCCATCCATCCAAAAATGAAGTGTTTTTCTAATCAATAACATGCATCTGCTGTCTTAAATGGCCTATTTGTCTGTGGCCTAGAGTTCTATTCATTCAGTTTGCATTTCGTTAAAAACCTTTAAACTACAGTAGCTATTGTCCACCATGGACATTATATGTATCTCTCGCTAGTTACGGTTTTCTAATCAATAGTACTACAACTGCCTAGCCTACTTACTCTGTCTATTAATCCAGTCAAAATAGGTGGACAAAATGCTCAAACCCTGAAATTGAGCCGTTTTTGAAAAGCATTATTTCTTTGCAACAAGGGGTGTGTTTACTAGGGGAGGGAGGGTGGTAGACAGAGAGAACGGGGGGGGGGGGGGGGGGGGGGGGGTGGTGGTCGGAGTAACAAAGCTGAGGAATAGAAAAGCCAGCAGCTACAGAGAAAAATCAGCCTCTCCTACCTCTCTTCACTTCATACTCTCCAAATATTTACACGAATATCCTCAGTACTGTAGTAGTACACAGTTTAAAAGACTCCATCATGGACCTCAATCTGTTTGCCACCAAAAAAAGGAGGTGAACTGACTCCATCATGGACCTCAATCTGTTCGCCACCAAAATATGGTGGTGAACTGACTCCATCATGGACCTCAATCTGTTCGCCACCAAAAAATGGTGATGAACAGACTCCATCATGGACCTCAATCTGTTCGCCACCAAAAAATGGTGATGAACAGACTCCATCATGGACCTCAATCTGTTCGCCACCAAAAAAATGGAGGTGAACTGACTCCATCATGGACCTCAATCTGTTCGCCACCAAAAAATGGTGGTGAACTGACTCCATCATGGACCTCAATCTGTTCGCCACCAAAAAATGGTGGTGAACTGACTCCATCATGGACCTCAATCTGTTCGCCACCAAAAAATGGTGGTGAACTGACTCCATCATGGACCTCAATCTGTTCGCCACCAAAAAATGGTGGTGAACTGACTCCATCATGGACCTCAATCTGTTCGCCTCCAAAAAATGGTGGTGAACTGACTCCATCATGGACCTCAATCTGTTCGCCACCAAAAAATGGTGGTGAACTGACTCCATCATGGACCTCAATCTGTTCGCCACCAAAAAATGGTGGTGAACTGACTCCATCATGGACCTCAATCTGTTCGCCACCAAAAAATGGTGGTGAACTGACTCCATCATGGACCTCAATCTATTCGCCACCAAAAAAATGGTGGTGAACTGACTCCATCATGGACCTCAATCTGTTCGCCACCAAAAAATGGTGGTGAACTGACTCCATCATGGACCTCAATCTGTTCGCCACCAAAAAGTGGTGGTGAACTGACTCCATCATGGACCTCAATCTGTTCGCCACCAAAAAATGGTGGTGAACTGACTCCATCATGGACCTCAATCTGTTCGCCACCAAAAATTGGTGGTGAACTGACTCCATTATGGACCTCAATCTGTTTGCCACCAAAAAATGGTGGTGAACTGACTCCATCATGGACCTCAATCTGTTCGCCACCAAAAAATGGTGGTGAACTGACTCCATCATGGACCTCAATCTGTTCGCCTCCAAAAAATGGTGGTGAACTGACTCCATCATGGACCTCAATCTGTTCGCCTCCAAAAAATGGTGGTGAACTGACTCCATCATGGACCTCAATCTGTTCGCCACCAAAAAATGGTGGTGAACTGACTCCATCATGGACCTCAATCTGTTCGCCACAAAAAATGGTGGTGAACTGACTCCATCATGGACCTCAATCTGTTCGCCACCAAAAAATGGTGGTGAACTGACTCCATCATTGACCTCAATCTGTTCGCCACCAAAAAATGGTGGTGAACTGACTTCATCATGGATCTCAATCTGTCCGCCACCAAAAAATGGTGGTGAACTGACTCCATCATGGACATTGACCTCAATCTGTTCGCCACCAAAAAATGGTGGTGAACTGACTCCATCATGGACCTCAATCTGTTCGCCACCAAAAAATGGTGGTGAACTGACTCCATCATGGACCTCAATCTGTTCGCCACCAAAAAATGGTGGTGAACTGACTCCATCATGGACCTCAATCTGTTCGCCACCAAAAATTGGTGGTGAACAGACTCCATCATGGACCTCAATCTGTTCGCCACCAAAAAATGGTGGTGAACTGACTCCATCATGGACCTCAATCTGTTCGCCACCAAAAAATGGTGGTGAATGGTGCTGCCATTTAAACTCATGTCTGCCAGTCCATGTTACTGTAGTAGTAGTAGTAGTCTCAAATTTCCTACCTTGTAACGTCAATCGGTGGTGGCTTAATATTAACTCTTATTAGTAATTTAATTATTACGATTCTTTGTTTTACAATAATTAATACCTTATTTATATTATTAAAATAAACAAATAAGCAATAATCATATTTATTATAAAATTATCAGTATGTTAATACGAACACAGGGTGTATCCATTATCGATTCTGTACACCAAATATGCATCCTGTTAGCGTATCCAATTCGCTGCACTACCCAGTGGAAAATGGGGAAAGTGGCTTTTTACCAATTATAGTTGATTAGGCGACATTACAAATATAATGTCACCTAACAATTGGCACCTAGCAATATACAGTGCCAGCCACAGGGGGAGATGCCAGCATACAGTTCCAATCAGTATCGACCAATGGAGGTACAGCATGTGTCCAATTACAGAGCGTCCACTGGTTGGCCACACCTAGGTAATTAATGTGTTTACCGTCGTTGTCTGCTATCATTATGATTACTGTTGTACTGATTACTACCGGTACTTCTTCAGTCATTCAGCCACAGTAAGTGGACGCGGCGACGCGTATTGAACCAAGACAAAACCCGGTCGGGATTCCCTCGCCAACTCAGGGATCCCGTCACATCCTAAAGCCATACAGTAGGTTATTAACATTATTATACTATATTATTATATTACTATATTATTATACTATTATACTGTTCTGAAATTCCGCAATAATTAATTTTACCCATAACAAATATTAATCTAATGTACTGTACCAACCAACATACAGCACCACAAGTTTGCTGGCTAACAGCCTATACCTACTAAATAAAATTCGGTTGTGCCATCTTTCAGTAACATCTACGATGTCAGTATAAATAATATCAAAGCTGTAAAAAAATTCATATTATGATGAAACATATATGTTTCACAAACAATTCGAATTCACTAACAATTTTAATATTGGACTAGACTGTGAAGTTCTGTTCATATTATGCAATTTAATGGAATTGTTGGAAACTGAAATCCACAATTTACTAATTGTTTGTTAGGCCGAAAGTAGGTGAAGGGTCTTCAGGAAGCTGTCATCAAGGCACAGCTTTAGGCGGCGTAATAAGGGATTTATGTAGAGGGTGAATAAGGGACAACTTCCAGGCGCCCCCTGGAGGACACCGCGGGAGGTTACAAATACGCAACTATTCCCAATTATGCATTTAGTGCAGCCATAGAGTGCTATAAGAGCCCGGACCATGATGCCTCCACAACCCATCGACTTCAATAGCTCGAAGAGCTTCAAGCGATTAACTTTATCGTAAGCGGTTGAAAAGTCTACAAATATGAGGAACAACTTTTGCTTATTTTTCCTTGCATAGTCTATAAGTAGGTTTAATGTAAGGATATGTTCGTTACACGACCTCTGTGGCTGAGCACCAGCTAGCTCCGCATCGGGTCTGGCCCACTTACACAATCGAAGACACAGTCGTGAGTCTTACATATAAACAACTTGAATCAGCATGCAGATTCAAGGCAGTTAACATGTACATGCACTGTGCATAACTGAAAATAACATAACTGATAATATAAGAGACCAAAGTCGATGGGCAAAATTGGTTTAATTAATTCGTGAATTTACTGGCACATCTACTGTAAATAATATATTACAATATAAATAACATTTACATTATATAGGTGGATCAATTGTTAAGACCCGGCCTAGTCATTTATTAAATTATTTATTTAAAAAATAAAATATTCGGATCATATTATTTAAGGGGAAGTCTACTCACTCACTCACGTCCAAAATCTATTCTACACATACAAATAACATTAAATTAGCAAGAAAAATTTCATTTCAATCATATAATTGCAAGGCAGTCCACACACACACATTTCATACTGGAGCATTTAACTTATGGTGAATTGTCCTGTAACGGCTGATCTGTCATTATTAGTGGATATAAAGTTATTTTGAAATAAGTTGTCATGGAATAATTTGTTTTTGTGATTCCATTTTTTAAGTTTTGAGATTTTGATTTTTTGGTGTGTTTTTTTATGATTTTATAATATATAATATATAATAAAATATTTTATATGTATATATATAATTTTATCAAAGTTGTGTTCCTGTTATTTCTCTTATCGTTTTGTTAAATATCAGTCGTCGTAATGCGTAGTTTTAGATTTTTTCCAATTTAAATGGTATTTTTTGTACCCATGCACATCGTGGAATGATGTAAATAGTGAACTACAGTAAATGTGTTAGGGTAGCACTATGGTTTTATTCAGCATTAATTTGGTGGTCCTTATTTTTCTAGGATTACTGATGTAGCAGCTGACATTTTATGTGCTGTTTCGTGTATTTTAGTTTTTCATGACAGTTTATTGTCTATAGTTATGTTATGCCTAAATATTTTATTTTTGTTGATTGTATAATTATTTTATTATGCAATAAAAGGTTATAATTGTTAATATCTGAGAGTTCTGGGGTCCAGTCCACCAAGATGCTATTGTTTTTTCTTTAGTTTTTGAGTTTTTATGCTTTTTCATTATTATTGTAATGTGTTTGTTGAATAATGTTTCTACATTATAATCAAAAATGTTATATGCTTCCTTGACATCATTTGTATTGCATAAGTCGGCCCTGTTGATTTTTCTCGCTTCATTGATATGTAGTTCCTTATTTCATCGCTTCATTTAGGTTTTTAATATTCTTGGTAGGATATTGAGGTGGGTGAAAGCGGTAGTGTTTTTGAACCATTTTTGTTATTTTTGTGATGTGTAGTTAACACTATGAATTCGTGATCAGTGTATACGGATGGGAATGTGTTACATTCTTTATATAATTTTTTATCTGGTGAGATATTCTATTTTTAATGTAAGTAAATTATATGTTGCTAGCAGATCCTGAAATTGTGCATTTTTGTAAAATGTTGTGGTTTTATTTTTATGAGACGTTTTTGTCACTGAATAATCAATATTGAAATCGCCCTTCAAGAGAATGTTAGTGGATGTATTTGTTGCATTTTCCAGTTCTTCGGATAGAATGACCCAAAATTGGCTTGCCTTAGGAGGTATGTAGAACAGTCCAATTAGATAACTCGATACATAGGGACTCAAATTGTTTGTTTGCCCTTGTGTTGCAATTATTATCGTTTCTTATTTCAAAATTTATATCAGATGGTATGTAATCATATAAATCATGGTATGTAATAACCCCTCCTCCAATATTATTTTTGTGGTCTAATCTGATAATTTTGTATCCTGGTGGGTTTATTGATTTTGAAGATATATTGCGCTTAAGCCATGTTTCTGATATTGTAATTATTCAATTTCTTCTGCTGTTTGGGTCATTGGGCGGGAGGTCCTTGAGATCATTGTAATGTTTTATGTGGCTCCTCGCGTTATTCCACTTCATTTATGTCATCTGAATTGTCAGATAATATTGGCGTAGTTTGTACATGTTTGTCAAAAGGGGGGTCCTTACGGAATTACTGCCCATGGATTTGGGTGAACATTCTGCTAATAAATAACCCCATATTAATACAAATAGTAAAAACCTAATATCCTGTCTTCAGGAACCTAACATTTTACCTATCAACTACCTACAAAATCCATTGACAGGATATTTTAATGATGGTGGATTTACTTTTAAAAGAGGTAATCGCACTCCCACTCCCAATTGGACTGGTGTTTCTGAAATAAACAATGTGATGTTGGAAATATTGGTCTAATTGTTCAAATGAACTGCTCTCCCTTATCCAATTATTCCTTTTGCCATTTCCTACCAATGGGAAACTGCCAATTTCAATTCAATTTCAATTTCAATTTAATTCTTCCATCCTTTTATGAGTAAAATTGCACTTATGAGTGAAATAAGATTGATGAAGGTTACAGAAGGAAGGAATAGGATGATAGCTAGTAGCAGGGCTAGTAGTTGCCACCACCCTATTGTAGGGAAGGGAATTTGTGGTTGGGGGGGGGGGGGGGGGGGGGGGTAGGTAGGTTCCAGATCTGTGTACTCCAGATTTGAAGATAGTACTGTAAATAATAGAAGATAAAAACAAAAGTTAGTTAGATAGGAATGCGGCAGCCGCCGAATGAAGAAATCTATAATGGATGATGATACGGTGTTAGTGGTACACTATTATTGTGGCTAAAACAATAGTAGTGTAACTAAGAATGGGTACGCCTAGAATTACAAAATTAAGTTAAAGTTATAGTTAGTCATAGTTTAGATAGGTAGTATTGCTTGAGATATTTTGAGAAAGTCCTCTTTGTGCTTTTATTTTTTATAATCACTGGGATTGAGTTCCATATGGATGGGCCCAAGAAACTCATGGATCGTTGTGTGGAAGAAAGTCTAACAAGGGGGGTATAAAAATTGAGATTAGTTGCAGCACGAGTAGCATAGCTATGTACTGTTGATGTTTTGGAAAAGAGCTGACCAAGGTTAGAGTTAGGAGGGATGGAGTTAGTGTGAATGTCAAACATAAACAAGGACACTTGGTGCTTAAACAATAAATCAAGGGGGAGTATGTTGAGAGATTTATATAGCAGGTTGGAGGACGCTTGGGAGTGACTGAAGGTAATACAACGTAGGAATTTATTGATTTTAGTGCGTAGCGGTTTTAAGGTAGTTGAGTGAGTACCTCCCCATAGAAGTAGTCCATAGTGTATGTATGGGTGGATTAGGGTAAAATATAGCTGGCGCAGAATATGGAGGGGAAACATGTGCCGGAGTTTATAGAAGAGTCCTGTCGTTTTTGAAATTTTCTTGAGTATATACTGTATATGAGTTTTCCAGGTGAGTTTGTTGTCAACCCAGATTCCTAGTATTTTAGAATTGTTAGTGGATTTAATTAGTTTATTTTGTATCGATAGTTGGGGGAGATTAGTCGGGTCAGTTAGAGTATTAGAAAATATAGTGTATTCCGTCTTTGTTAAGTTTAAGGAGAGGCGGTTAGCAATAAGCCAATCAGCGATCTTGTCAAGTTCCTGGTTGGTAGTCGTTAGAAGGGAAAATGCATTCGATGAGGATTGGAAAAGCGTAGTATCATCAGCAAATAACATTGAGAGTAGGTTTGAAGCATTAGGCAGGTCGTTAATATATAAAAGGAATAGGATGGGGGAAAGAGTAGAACCCTGAGGGACGCCACAGGTTAGAGGTAAGATTGAGGATTGAAAGCCATCGATAGATACAAATTGAGATCGAGATGAAAGAAAGCTAGATATTAGTTGATGAGGTAGACCACGTATTCCATATGATGTTAGTTTAGATAGTAGTATTTCATGGTCTAGAGTATCGAAAGCTTTCTTTAGGTCAATGAAGATAGTACATGTAGATAGCGAATCGTCTAGGGCCTGGTGGATGTTTTCAATGACAGAGAGAAGGGCGTGAGTTGTGGATGTTTTCGGACGAAAGCCATATTGCGATTTTGTTATTATTAGGAATTTTGAGACGTAAGATTGGAGCTGGGTGTTTATTATTTGTTCCAGAAGTTTACTTAGCAAGGGAAGAAGGGAGATTGGGCGATAGTTATTAGAGTCCGTCGGTACTCCCCCTTTAAATGATGGTAGGACTTTGGCTATTTTTAATGATTTGGGAAAGAAACCCTGCGAAATGGATAAATTAATTAAATAGCTTATGTGAATAGATATATGTTGTGCAGCGAGCATTATGAGTTTTATAGAAAAGTCGTCATTTGTAGATGTGTTAGGGTTTAGATGGAGTAAGTTATAGTGTATTTCAACTGGTTGCTGTCCCAGCAATCATCTCCAGTTTCCTTTGTTTCTAGACTCAACAACATATCAACCACAGTAAACGTCTATGCTTTAATCCAAAGTGGATTAACTCTAACAAATGGCATCAATGTTACAAGGATTGTTACCACCACTAAAGGACATCAAAATCCGAAATGGGGAAGAAACTGGACGCAATAAAAATTAATCCCTCTCCAGGGGAAATTGGATGCAAATAACAGCTGAATACTCTCAAAAATAAAACTGTAACCTGTTTTGTTGTGTTTATTTTGGTTAAAATAAAATGCCATTGTAACCTGCTCCTTTCCCTAAATTGAGAATTTAACAATGAGGTGGGATATTAATTCACCAATATGGGATTTACGTCCAGTTTCCCTCCCTCTCTCCAAAAACCTTACTCCTAACAACATGGCAACCCTAATACAGAACGTTTTACAATGCTGTCCGAAGAAAATAAACCCTGAGTGACAAACTGAGAGATATATGGCCCATAGAAGACAAAGAGAAAGAATCAGACAATATTAACCCTATTAAACCCAGAGGGGGTCAATATGACGACCCTCCCCCCCCCCCCCCCCCGTGGTTTTTTCGTTACAACTCAGAAACAAACGCAGTGTGGAATCTGAAATTTTATGACTTTTCCTAAAAATATATTGTTTTCGTAATAGTGAAAACGGTTTTCAAAAATATTGGGAAGTTTTCGAGTTATAGCACCATATTTTAACCCTACTTTTGGCACTTTTTTGAGACGTTTTTTGTTCATGATTTGTAACTCATAGTGACAGAAAACTGAACTGTTTTATAATTAATTTTTATACAAACTGGGGGAGATGTGATGAAATAATGATTGTGTGATCTAACAAAAAACCATGGCCTTTGGTTTTTGCTCTAGGATATACATACAGATATAGCGATAATTCATTACCGGAATTCGTCCGGAAAGACAGCAGTAGTAGTAATGGAAAAGTAGTTGTTTATTATTAGAGGGCGATGGTGAGATCCATGAAGGTATGCAACCTTTGAATCTTACATATCAGGACTCGGACAAGATCAGACAGACTGTGTCAATCAATATCAAGCATACTTTATAAAATACCAAGGTAATTTTTTTATAATTTTTTTTATATATTTATTATATTCTTAAATATTTCTCCATCTTCCAAAGACCATAGATAATAATAATACTCCTTATAATGATATATGTAATCTAAAAATTCATTATTTTGCAGGTTGCATTTCTATTCCATCTACACTTTTTCATATTCCCCAATATATTTACGATTATTACCAGTGGAAGGCGATCTGAATGAATTTATTCTACAAGGTTACAAATATGAAGATATTCTATATCCAAATACTATAATTGATGGGAATCGAGAATTAAATATAACTATTGTGCTACACCGCCAATCTCATACAAAGATGCTCATTACCTATTTAATGCCAGCAGTTCTCGTGATGCTGAGCTGGGTGACCTTCTTCATTGATCCATTATCAGTTCCAGCAAGAGCAGCTATTGTCATGATATCAATGCTGGGGGTTTGTAATCTCCTTGTTTCTGTCATAACAATTACTGGTGATGCTTCAGAATGGTCTTACACTGTATTTTCCCATCAATATCAGACTTGTAACAGAATCTGTCGGATCATATTGCCGGCAATTTATCTGGTTTTTGAGATCGCGTTTTGGGTACAGTATAACAGTGAGAGCAAGTAGGAATTGGAGAGATTGTTGTGTACCAAATTAAACTTATTTCAACTTCACTTACTCTTATCTTCCCCTTTCCAAGTTAAATGTCTTTATATCTTTAACAAGAAGCGATTTAAGAACTGATTCTTTAAATACATGTTTGAAATTATGAAGTAAATTTGAATTGTTTATTATGCGTATTATTAATTATTAAATTATTGTATTTAATAATTTTACTTTTGAATTGAGAAGCTGAATAAAAAGTGTATTGGTTTTTCCAAATGTTAATTTGTAATCTATAATATGAAATAAAAATATTTTTAAAATGAAGACATTTGGTATATTTAGTATTTTTGGCCTTGTTCAAAACAATGTGAGGAAAGCCAAAGACAATAATGATACATATGACAATAATGAAGACAAATAAAGGTTCATATTGATTGATTGGATCCTGTAGTTCATTTCATATTCAGCTTTATACAGACTATCAGCTGAAAGTCACAGTCGCTGCTACATTCTTCCTGCTAGGAGACATGGTTTTTAGTATTTCTAAATGCACTAGGGGATTTTTCAATTTGTATCATCTTGCCATTTCCAATAGGACCCAGCAATACTGGGGAGTTCTTTACAGCTACTGGGAGCGATACCTCATAATCAAACTTCATTCCAAAGCTTTGAATGAATTTTTAATTGAGCAATGGCCAAGCATTTAAGTGGATTGGAGCACAAGTGATGTGGCTTGTAATGAGGCATAATTATGGATTCTCAAAGCACACAATTCGTTATTAGAAAGCTGACATAACCACTCAGGCAGTCTTAATTGGAAGAGGTGGCAGCCAAATGGTGCGTTGTTTTGGATAGGTGCTCAATAATGATGACTTGAATTCAAAATAGCAGATGTCGTACATGTCTGTGAGCATGTCTGCTCTCTCAATATATTGATATATTAAGCATGTCCATTAGATCAATATATTGAGATAGCTAGCTGGCCCGGCAGCCCCCAAAGAAGCCTCAAAGCAGCTATTAACCAAAGGTCCCGAGATGTTAATATGCAGCTAGACACAAACAGCTGCAAGTTATTCGGCAAATTCGCGAAGGGAGAAATAACAAACAATAAACGCAATTAATATATTATAATGAATATATTTCTTTAAAACTCTCTAACCCTTTCTAAACTTTCAAAACTGCTTTCTTAACATGCTGTGCTTAAATTTGAATTATGAATTCTATATATATTTAGCCTTTCGCTTGTGCAATATATGATATATAATACTTTTGTGTAATAATAAT
>JAUCBJ010007456.1:0-57327 GCA_032718475.1 Nemertoderma westbladi
AGATTTTAAATATCTCCTACTTTCAATAGCTAACAATATTTATCTATACTATACGCTACGGCGGAAATACTATATACTAATTTATATAAATACTTCCTACTGTAAGGGTCCAGTAGTATACCGCTTACCAGATCCTAGTAACGATGTATCTTACTATGAGACTCTAGTAATGTATACGGGCTTGTACAGTATCTGACAACAAATCCCAGTCCAGGATATCTAAACAAACAGATACAATACACAAACGACTACTGGCGAGGAACAGAGCCTTGTATCTATTCTATGTACGTGAGCGGGTCGAATGCCTACGTACTAGACAGAAGGATACCTGTCCTCTAACCGGCGAGGCAGATGTACAGTTACCGTAACAGACCAAACTCACGGGAAAACAATCCCCGCGCAGCGAATCCTAACTATCACTGACAGTCCTAAATACAGTAACTTGCCGCGGTGTGATTTATATGGTTTATATACGAGCTAGTGGGTTAACAGACCTAGCGTAACAACACTGACAGTCCTAAATCAGTCGAAAAGGGGTCGTACCTAAATGTAACAATAACTGATCCCCCTGTACGAAATCAGTCTAAAGGGTCAGGCCTAAATGTAACAATACCGTTGTCCAGACAAACAACAGTTTAATAACGAAAGTGAAATACTCCTTATCTTGCCGCAATCAAATCAGATCCTAATTGTACAAATACAAATAATTTCCACCTAACGTAATGTATAGTACGCTATAGCTAGTAGAACTTTAAGGGCAATATGTTTTAGGGCGTGTGTGTGTGGGTGTGTTACAAATAAAACAATTTCGTGTAATTCCTTTTACTAGGTTTTAGTGATTTTCTGACTAAAATGATACCGTGCGCTAGCTACTAAAATAAACTAGTTGCGTTTGTAGAACTTTATACTCACGAATGACGTCAAAGCTCTCTCCTTCCTATCCACAACCCAATGGGCAACCACAGTGTTAGTAACTACACCCGTGATCGGCACTAATACCAGATTCTGGTTGTAAGATAAGAATAGGGGTTAATCGCTACCGTACGTTAGCTGATCTGGTATACTAATTTAATTCTAGAACTTTGTTGCTGCGGTAGTTAGCAGCAATACCTATCAGTACGTGGCAAGGCGCGGTAGGATATTAATAAACCTCCCTAGGCCAAGCAGTGTGCCGGTAGCAGAAATACTCCTTGCCTGATCAAATAGCTAACTCCAGACAGGGGGGGGGGGGGGGTACTAATGTACGTTCTGCAAAGCGAACCGGTACCAAACAGTCAGTGCTATGAATCACTAAATTATGGAACGTATGCTGTCCGTACCTAATGTGTACTCGCGTACTGACGAATGGCAATAGTTCGCACCTGTAGGAAGTACAGGTTAACCCAGGGATTCGTAGGACTTGACAAAGGGGGGGTGTCTGGATATAATTATTTGATCCTAAATTTGCGGCGTCCAGTGCGGTGTCACGCTTACCCTGATCTATAGGTCTTACGGCGGGCAAGGGCGTCGAACAAAGTCTTACCTTTCTCACAAAGCGGGCGCTGCATGGCAAGTTGAGCATTTCGAAGGGGGCAAAGGGGGTGCGCGGTCAATCCAAATGTGGGCGCTAGCGTGTTGTGGACATCCCTTCCCTGCGTTGCTTACGGCCTAACGGTCTAGGCTGCCATCTCCCTGGTGTTCGGCTGTCCCGAAGTCGGACCAAAAGAAAACATGTCAGGAAATTGCAGTATATTTACAGTTTTAACAAAGGATTTATCAAAGTAAGTTTCAACAAGAAACCGAATTAACTAATTTTACAAGAATAAAGTGATAGAGTAACGTTATAAGAAATTATAACGGAAGTGAGGTGATAACCGAAGGCAAACCGGCCTTTTATACTAGAAATTGCACATGGAAACTAAACAGAAATTTCCACAGCTTCACAATTGAGCAATGAAGTGCGTCGTGCCCTATGATTGGCCCAGCTCATCGTTCAACGCAGTCCGGCCCTTACACTAATCTGGGACATGGAATCCTAACAGAATTTTCCACTGCCTCACATTTGAGCAATAAGATAATTTATGCCCTATGATTGGCCTGGCTCATTATTCGCTACGTTGTACGCTTCTCATTGGCCTACCAATTAGCACCACACGAAAATAAATGGCCCCAAAATACAAACTTCCCGACTGGGATTCGAACTCGTAACCTACGTAATGTAACCAACGCCTTAACCATCTGACCACTACGCCACGAGAGTACCTAAGGGTTTTATGTGTACAAATATGAATAGGCATATTACATTACTGTAACTTAATCAAAATACGTCGGATTTTCAAAAGTTTTTACGTTAAAGTTAAACTACAAATGCTACCTTATAGTGAAATAATTCATCATGCGGCCACTGGCTCCTATAATAGAACCAGTACGATCCCACAGTTTAGTCTTTGCATTCTGAATGTGAACCGGTGTACGTACAGTTAGGGACTTTAGTGGACGGTTCTGGATTTGGGGAGGGGGTGTCACCATAGTGTCAAGAGTGTCGAGATGTTTGGTCCACTGAGATGAAAAATTTGTATGGTGAGAAGGCACACGTGTCCTAGTTTGGCGTCCGAACACAAGCTCAGCGGGAGAAAATCCATTTACCCGTGGCGTATTTCGCAGTTCGAGTAAACCTTTATGGAAACTATCAGTTTGTATATCCCCGTGATGTGATGCTGTGGCGACCAGGTGTTTGAGTGTTTTAACAGCCGACTCCGCGAGTCCGTTACTTTGAGGGAAATGAGGGGCAGAGAACGACTGATTGACTCCCCAATCCTGGAGGAATGATCGGAATTCCGCCGAATCGAATTGTGGACCTCCATCAGTCCGCAGTTTAATGGGAATTCCCAGGTTACTCAAAAGACGGCGAAGTACTGTAGCAACTTTTGCAGAATTAGGGTCATGCCGTCCGAATGCATGGATTTCAGGCCATCCTGAAAAGCGGTTAATATATGCTAAATAATGTTGACCTGCGTAGCTGAAAAGATCCGAACCAACCTCTTCGAATGGACGTGTAGGTTGAGGGTCAGAAAGTAAAGGCTCCGGTGGTAAAGATGGTTTACGTTGTTGACATGGCATACATTTCCCAACTTTGTTTATTATGTCAACGGTTAAACCGGGCCAGAATACAGTTTGACAGTTACGATATTCACGTAACAACAGCGTTTATGCAGTAACAGTTAAGTTGTATTTTCGATTCGATGCATTCGATTCAAATATTTGATTAGTTTTACAACTCGCATAACAACTCGCTGTTAATACTAACGGCGTTGAATAACGTTACAATTTTGGAACAAAATATATTAACTATGAAGAATCCATCAGGGGTTGTACTATCTACAGTAACGTCCCAACGTAATCGGGCCTAATAATAGATACTAAAGTACACAAACTACTACTGGCGAGATCGGTGCCTCATGTCTTCCACTAAACTTGGGTGAATCAATTGCCCGGGCTAACTCGAGAATCAGGGTGACCAGTCCCTAACCGTTGAGGTAGAAGTACAGTCTACAGAAACAGACCAAACTCGCGAGAAAAAAATCCCAGCGTAGCGAATCCTAACTACCGCTAATGGACCTAAACTACTGTAGACTTGCCGTGGTGTGATTTATATGGGTATAAACGAGCCAGTGGGTTGATAACACTAGCGTAAAACAATACTGCCGACAGAAAAAGCAGTCAAAAGGGTATAATATCACTAGAATAACAATCTTAAGACGCGTGTACACTGGTTAACGCTACATACTGTGGACGTAAGTGCCATACAATACCCAGGTTCTGGGGACCTTTCGCGAACTGGGGACGTCCCCAGAACGTTCTGACTGGAAATTCGAAATCTTCATTGCCAAATTAGTCTAAATATGAAATTTCACCGCATTTAGGCTCAGTCCCCACTTTGTTTGTGTTAGGCCGCACTCGTATGTGTTCGGTGTGTATAGGGTGTACATATTGATGTCCCCACTACAACAGTTATAAGTATACACACATTATCTACGTCATTTTGTGACGTCACAATGTCCCCAGTAGCTTAATTTTTAACGACCCCAGTTTGTGGTTGAAATTAAGTATGTTATGTGTTATGTTCAATTATTTATGGATTAGTTAGTCAGGTCTGTCTTCGAGACAATGCAGCTCAGGCAATCCCTAGATAATGTTTTTTTATTATTTTTATACACTCGTGAATAATTGTAAAAGTTAATATTTCCTTATGAGTTACCTAAGCACCCCTTGTGGTGCAACTTTCCTCAGTTACTATAACAATGGATTTTCACTTAGTCGATAGTGCTAAACAATCCCGCATGCACTATGCATACAAGCATGTAGCAATTTTTTTATAAAATATGTGGACAAATATCGTATTACGGCCACTGCTACTTTTTTTTCTGCGGGGGCACTAATTAAATTAAACTAATTAAATTCATGTTTAAAATAATTACAAATAAGGTGGAGCACAACGATATATGATATAACTCTTATCATTCAAATTACATTCACCTCATTCAATTATATTAAATATATCATGAATTTTATACATTTAATTTTTTAGACCCTTCTACGTACTGTAGTGGAAATAGACATTATAATAAATTAACGAAAACACACCCATTCTAAATAGTGTAGTGTACCTTGAGCACATCTGGGGACATTGATTTTTAGTGCTGAGAGTATTATATTATGCCCTATGTTCTACTTATGTAGGTAGTTGCAATAGATGTTAAGAATATATAATAAATTAACGAGAACACACCGTTCCAAATACTGTACCTTGCGTACATCTGGGGACATTAGTTTTTGTATTGTTTTTCTGTAGACCATACGGTATGTACAGTAGTTGCAATGGACAATAAGAAAATTTTTTATATATTGACGAAAACAAACCATTCTAAATACTGTCCCTTGCGCACATCTGGGGACATTAGGTTTTGTATTGTTTTTCTGCAGACCATATTAAATTATATATATATATATATATGTGACCCAACACATAGAAAGGGGACAATTTCAAATAATCTCATTTTCCAGAAATTTCAAATATATGAAAAAATCATAGAAAACAAAAAAAATTTAAATTTCATTTTTTTATTGATTTAAGATCGAAATTTAACGTAGAATCCAAAAAAAATTACTTCTAAGGTTACAGTACTTACAGAAAATGTCTGTCTGTCTGTTTGTCTGTCTGTTTGTCAGTCAAAAAATAAAGAAAATCATATAACCTCACCAAAATATGGCTATAGGGGTTTTCTAGGTTGGCGAACTCATTTCTGATATCAGTTTTTACGTTTGAGAGCATCTTAATTGTCTTTTTCTATGTATGTCTGTCTATTTGTCTGTCAGTCTGTTTGTCTGTATGTATGTGAGTGAAAAAATTGAAAAAATAATTTAAATTTACAAAAATATGGCTCTGCGGGGTTTTCCAGGTCGGTGAATCCATTTTCGATGCCAGTTTTTCATGTTTACGATATCTTGACTGTCTGTCTCTATGTGTATGTCTATATGTCAGTCAGTCTGTTTGTCTGTATGTATGTAAGTCAACAAATTAAGAAAATCATTTAACCTTACTAAAATATGGTTATGGGGGTTTTCTAGGTCGGCGAAGTTATTTCCGATATCAGTTTTTACGTTTAACATCATCTTAACTGTATGTTTATATGTATGTCTGTAAGTCAGACATACATACATACATACATACAGACAAACAGAATGACATACAAACATACTGACCGTGTAGATTCTGACAAACATTAAAACTGACACCATAAAAAGATTACCGACCAAAAAATCCCCCGGTAGCAAATATTTTGACTAGGTATTGCAATTTCTTTATTATTTCATAGACAAAATAAGATAAGGGTATGCATACAGACAGACAAACATACATGTAAAGAATCTGTCAAACCTTAAAACTGACAAAATATATTAAATAATTGTCCATGGAAACTCCCAATGCTATAATTATGTTGATGTTATTGAATATCCATTCCATCCAGAAATGTTCAAATGATGTTTGAAAAATCACAGCGTTTTCTGAAAATGGCGGGAAGGTTTGAAAATTTTAAATCGAATTTTCTCAGAATGTTGCTATGAAATTATCTCAGAACCTTGTCTTACTAAATCTACAATAACTCAAAAAGGAAAAGAGATATTAACAAATGGTTTTCAATGGGAAATTATCCGTTAAATTATCTATATAAAACCAACAAAAAGTTAAAAACCATTTTTTTGTCAATTGACCCCTTTCTATGTGTTGGGTCACATATATATAAATTATATTAAATTAGGCCCTACGTATAGTTGCAATGAATGTTACTACTACTACTACTACTAGGTCGAGCGAACTCGGACAGTGGAAATGAGATCCTTTCAGGCTTCCCGATTCTCCATAGTTGTCGCAATTTCGTTTCTCCCAAGTTCAGTATCCCTTTCAAGTTGATCTATATGTTATGGCCGGTCGTCCACAACTACGCTTTCCATGAGTTGGTTGCCAGAAAAGTAGATCTGGTATGACCTCGTCTTTATTTCGCCAGCAGTGCCCATTGAATCTTAATCTGTGTTCATGGAGGGTGGTTGATACAGGTGGTATTGTACCATAAAGCTCGGCGTTTGTCATGTGTTGTCTCCAGCTGATGTTTAGGGCTGCCCTTAGTAGTCTTGTGTAGCAACCATCGATTCGGTGTTTGGGTTATATCGCCAGTGTCTAGGTCTCACCCCCGTATAAATATACACCTTCCACTGTGGCTCGAAAGAACTTAGTCTTCAGGTGGCTGGAGAGATCTGATTTCCAGATGGTATCCATTTTCGATAGAGCTACCCAAGCCTTTGCTTTCCTAACTTCTATGTCCTTTTTGCTACTCTCTATCCATGACCCAAGGTACCGGAAGTCGTCGACCTTCCTTAGTTGATTATTATCAATGGTTGTCAAGTTTCCATCAACATTAAAGGTCACGAATTCGGTCTTGGTAGCATTTATATGCAATCCAACCTCCTTAGCAGCCCTCTCCACTTTATTTAGTAGAAGATGTGCATCTGCTAGGGTTTTAGAGAGCAGGGCGATGTCACCCGCAAAGTCGGTGTCTGTGACTGTAGTTGCCGGATATCTACTACTACTACTAGGATCGGCATGCTGCATTGCAGCTGCATTTTTAAGAATGCTGTGCCGGCTTATCGACAAAATTGCACCACCACAACTCCCTATCACCCATGACATTTGTTAGATCATCCGCATCTTCAAGGCCAGTGTCCTTTAAGATGCGTCTCAAGAAAGTCATGGGCTGTCCACCATGCTTATTCACTCCATGAGGCTGCCAAAGTACAAGATTATGCACTGGCTGGTCCTCACGGCGAAAGCAATGTCCTGCAAAGCGGAGGCGATTTTGTTCTAGTTTCAAGCTTGGGGGGAACCAATGAGACACCTCCAATGTTATATAGTGTCTGGTTGGAGATGTGTGCATTGTACTTGACACAATGAACCCGGCGTAGCATTCTTGTGAATGTGCCATCCAGAGATTTGGTTAGAGCCTAGCATGGACTCCCATAGAGGAGTACTGGAACTACTGCTGCTCTAAATAATCGGACCTTAAGTTTCCGATTAATTCTCGGTGACTTCCAAATCCTGAAAAGCCTATTCAAGGCTGCCCATGCCTTTCCCTTACGTATTCGAAGGTCCTCACCTGACTTCCGGATCCATGATCCCAGGTAACAGAAGTCATCCACATGCTCAAGCATACCATCTTTTGAGCTTATGCTCATCCGATCAGAGACTTGCTGACGACTTTCAAAGTTAACTGTCAAAATTTTTGTCTTTCTGGAGTTAATAAAAAGACCAACACTAGAAGCAGCATGTTTTAATGAGCTGAGGAGCCGTCAACCGCAATGCTCCTTAAATGCCTTTTGCTGTTAAAACCTTGATAGATCTTTGTCTTGTCTAGGTAGTAACGATTGGTGTCAATTTAATCAAGAGTTCGATTATGTTGAGACTGAAGCTGAAATAGTAATGAGAAAGGCAGGTGGTTCGTTTAAGAGTGTCATATTAATTAGTGAAGCTTAGTTCGAAAAGGAATACCTAGTCAGGAAATTCAACGAGAAGCAACTTATGGTACCGGACTAGCAGTAGGAAAAAGAGTTTATATTTCATCTCATGGTACCGGACTAACAGTAAGAAAAAGAGTTTATATTTCATCTCATGGTACCGGACTAGCAGTAGGAAAAAGAGTTTCTATTTCATCTCATGGTACCGGACTAACAGTAAGAAAAAGAGTTTATATTTCATCTCATGGTACCGGACTAGCAGTAGGAAAAAGAGTTTATATTTCATCTCATGGTACCGGACTAACAGTTAGAAAAAGAGTTTATATTTCATGTCAATGTTAAATGATAAATTTACGAAAAGGAGCAGGTTTATAGTGGAGCGTTATTCTAACCAAAACAATAAACGAAACTTAATAGAAAAGGTTACAGTTTTATTTTTCAGAGAAATCAGATGTTACTTACGTCGAATTTCCCTTGGATACGGATGAATTTTGATTGCGCGAAAGTTCCCCCCCCCCCCCCCCCCCCCAATTCCAAACCCGACTAAGCCATACACACCAATCCAATTCAATCAGGTTGTTATCAAATCTGTGCAGTCAAACGTTCTTCTAAAACAAAGTATAAAAGTTAAATTAAATTTAGAACTAACCATAACCTATCATGAGTAACCCTATATTTTTCGTATGCAGACTTCACGCTATAGAATTTATCTTAACGTCCTATTCCTCCACACAATTATTAACTATTTATCGACAGTTATTGTTATATAATAATATTTATTGTTATTATATTTAGATATTTCTAATTGAATGGATGTGTTAAAAGTTGTTGTTGCTACCGTCTTGTTATTGTGTGGGGGACAAGTTTATGGTAAGTTAATTCACGTTTACATCACATCCTACCAAACTATATATATTAAGTGTACTGTACTCTACTATACTGTACTGTAGTATATTATTGGCGTTGACCGCACAAAGTCGATTATGATTCTAGAATACTCCAGTAAATGTAACCACCACCAAAACCACCCGAATTACCGGAGTAGCAACAACTGAACTGCTTGCTGTCGTCTCGAATGTTGTAGTTTCTTCCACCGCCCTGGTAGTTGTTGTAGCTAGGTTCACCTCCCAGACCGGAGTACGACACTCACCGGGACAACAGTCCATCCGGCACGATTTGTGCTTCTCTTCGAATCCGTGTAGCATATGGTCTCTAACAATAAACACAACTCTCATGAAATCATCCTGGTCTGTTTCCACGTCCTTGTAACTCTTCTGGTTATTTTTAAACCCTTCTTCATACTGTTGCATAAAGGCTGGACAACTATCTTCATCCAGAGCTAGGCAGATTCTATGCCAGGCTTTTTCGCTCTCATTCCTTATGCAGAGTTCCAGGAGAGCCTCTAACATGACCTCATCCCCTGTCTCACCATCAACAGCGATGTTTCGATAGAAGTAATACGCACATTCTTCGCAATCGTGCGCAATGTGCCTGATGTCGTGGCGTTTTCTGGTGATGTTACTGGATACTAACCATTCCTCATTTTTATTGTATAGTGTAGTATATTTGTCATTTACCTCCTTTTCTAGCTTCTTAGTTGTTGCGTTAATGGTTAGTGATGCTTCATTATAGCAGGTGAAACTACTGTAGCAGACAGCGGTTATGTTTAGTAGGATGTAAAGAGCCAATAGTGATGTTGTATTATTTCGAGCCATAGTTGTAGCATCCCATTATCAAATGCAGATGCCTCTATTATTCAGTTACTCTTCTAGTCCTCCTCTAGTTATTCAGTCGTCTAATAATTTGACATAAAGTAGCAGTTTATATCGTGGTATTCTGTACTGTTCTCATTCAAGGCGTATTCTTAAGAGGTCCTTCTATAGGCTACACATATGCATATGTTAGATATAAAATCAATATTCGAGACTGTGGGTTGGGGGGGGGGGGGGGGGGGGGGACTTTTCGTAAATACCATATTGGCGATTTAATATCTCGTAATGTTAAATTATAAATTAAGGATCAAAGTAACAGGTTACAATGGTGCGTTACTCTAACCAAAGCAATAAACTAAAGTCAATAGAACAGGTATTATTTTTGGGAGAAATCAGCTGTTATTTGCGTCGAATTTCCCCTGGAGAGGGTTGGATTTCTATTGCGTCAAAAGTCCCCCCTTATCTGATTAAAGGACACATTATAATTATAAAACTATATCTTAGGGTATCTTATGGTGGCCCTGAGCGGCCAGTTTTGTCGGTTTGCCCACAAAGTCGGGGAAACAAACTTGATTGGGTGTTTGTTGGTATAGAAACCACTCCAGCCAATTAGATTAGTTTTGCAAACTCGTTCGAACGACTTTACCAAACCTGAGGAAACAAATCTAATTGGCACAAACTTTTGTTTTCCGGAGTTTTGTAAACTAGTTCGAACGAGATTGCCTTAACTGCATTCTTGGCTGCTGTAGTCTGTTTGAATCGGGACTCTTTCTGCGCCTTATAGAGGTAATTTTGGCACTTCTGAATTTTGTTGTCAGTCCAGGGGGCCCTTTTCCTGTTTCGAGGGTATACAGGAACTGTTTCCGCAGCTGCTAACTTAACTGCTTCTGTAAAGGCAGTATAGCCCTCGCAGTGATCTACCGCCTCAGAGGCAAGAACATCATACCTGTTGCTCAGCTGTAGTGTGAAGCTGGATCTCACACTTGGCTGTTGCAACAGAGAGGACCATTCATGCGGCGGCAAGTCAGATTTCGTTGCTCTGCTAGCACGCAGACTAAATCTTACCTTGGCCACAATAAGGCGGTGATCACTGGAGAAGGGTCGAAGTGTAAATGCATTACAGTCTTGTATAGAGCTCTTGTACTTCCGACGAAGCAGAATATGGTCTATCTGGGAATTGTGACCACTGGGTCCACTATGAGTCCATAACTTTCCAGTTCGCTTCTTGAACTGCGTCCCAGCCGAAAACAATCCATTTCCAGAGATAAAATCCTGAAGATGGACGGAATTTCGGTTAATACTATCGCTATAGACCCAGGGCGATGTAGGTAGGTGATTGATGCAGACTTGCATTAAAGTCTCCCAGGAAATTTAAGAATGCATGCTCATCCACTCCATCAGTAGCTCATATATCATAGACAAACGACAGCAGACAATAGACTGAAAACAAATGACAACAGATAACCAACAGTAGACAGTAAACAACCCACAGCAGACAACCGGCATCAAACAAATGACAACAGATAAGCGACAGCAGACAGTAAACAACCGACATCAGACAACCGACAGCAAACAAGCGAAGACGATAACCGACAGCAGGCAGTAAAGAACTCACAGCAGACAACCAGCATCAAACAAATGACAACAGATAAGCGACAGCCTACAGTAAACAACCGACAGCAGACAACCGACAGCTCATCATAGACAAACGACAGCAGACAACCGACAGCTCATCATAGACAAAAGACAGCAGACAACCGACCGAAAACAAACGAGAACAGATAACCGACAACAGATAGTAAATAACCGACAGCAGACAACCGACAGCTCATCATAGACAAAAGACAGCAGACAACCGACAGCAGACAAACGACAACAGATTACCGACAGCACACAGTAAACAACCGACTTCACTACTACTACTACTACTACTAGGATCGGCATGCTGCATTGCAGCTGCATTTTTAAGAATGCACGCCCATGTAAAGAATATCAGGTTTTCACTTTTCGGTCGAAATTTTATTGAAAAAATAAATATGAAGAATTTGTCATTTTTAAATTTATCCTTAAAGTATTTTATAGCGTTTATATATATGCTGTCACATGTCTACTGTCGGTTGTCTGCTGTCGGTTGTGTTTGTGTGCTGTCCTTGCACGCTGTCGGTTGTCTGTTGTCGGTTGTCTGCTTTCGGTTGTCAGCTATCGGTTGCATGTTGTCGGAAGTGCGCTGTCGGTTGTCTGTTGCCTGCTCTCGGTTGTCTGCTGCTGTTTGTTGACGGTTGTTGACGTTGGTTGTCAGCTTTCGATTGGCTGCTATAGGTTATTTGCTTTGGTTGTCTGCTGTCGGTTGTCACCTGTCGGTTGGCTGTTGTCGGTTATTTACTTTGGTTGTCTGCTATCGAGTGACTGTTGTGTGCTGTCGGCAGTCGGTGGTCTGCTGTAGGCGTAACGTTTACACCCTTCCGACACTGACTAGCTGTTGTGTAGTTATTTTTTGTGAGACGGGACTGTAAGCTGGCTGCTATATAGGTGATAATGCGCAAAAAATATAGTGTGTCAAAAAATACACAGAGAGAAGCCGACCTGTAAATTATTATATTTGTTATAACAATAGATAATGTAGATTGTATATGATTAGTGTTGTATGTATATCACAGTGTATACTACAGTAGTATATTACTGTATGTCGTCTCATATCGTTGTATGTCCGAGTTCGATCGGCCTAGTGGTAGTATATCACTGTAATGTTATATTATTATTGATCTTATTTTTTTGCTTCTGTGCTGTGAAGCAATTAATCCTAATGAAATGTATTCATGTTAATTATACTCTCGACATGTGGTATCAGTTAAGTCCTTCTGTGAACTCTAACTCTATATTGCCTAAACCACTACAACTGTAGGGTAAATTGGTTATGAGATTGTAGAAGATGGGAGTTGGTGACTCATCAGTCCATTCAATATTAGGCTGGAGAGAAGAGGCCGCTTTCAGATGTCCTGAATCCAATAATGGTGGCAACCGTTTTTCCCTTAGATGTTGCCATAATTCAAATTTTTCAGATTGAAAAATTCCCGTTTTGGGTTTCTCATTATTAGTGTCACCTTCACATGCTATTGTGTTGAACCATTAATGGCTTATTCGAAAGTAAAGTACGGGACATTTATACACAATTTTGAACTTTGATTGCCTGTACAATGTTATCCACAGCACATATGTGCAAACAATTATGCTTGGATTGAACTTTCGAATATCAGCTTTGATTTCGCTAAGATTATGGCGGGACTTAGTCACTTTTGAGAAAACACCAGCTTGTCCAATTAAGATAAAGTACGGATTCGTACGAAATAGTGTTTTTTGTTTTATGATTTAAAATCTAAAATTTAGCGAATTGTGCGCCGGTACGGTTGTTCGCGCTTTCAGACCTTTAGCAGTTTAACCTGCCAATTTTAATTGTCCTTTTGATTATGAATCGACTTTGCCCGTACCAATTACCTGGTTTACTGAATTTACATCTGCCGAAGCCAGTCCGTGCGCGGCGTATGACCCACGGTGTGGGAGACTGGATTCGGGTTCCAGAGGAAGTTATTGCGGTGTAGGCTACTTTGTATTATTCGATTGATCGCTACTATATAATCTCTGACAACTACATTTACTTTCGGGGAAATATTAACAGTTCCTTTAGGACGTGGCGCTTTAAGTATAAAAACAGAGTTATGACTTATACTAATCACAACTAGATGGCCACAGAGTTTCGTAAATAGCGCATTCTTTAGGAGATGCTTTATTAACCTTCACACGACTTCACACTACTTTACACTATTTCACACTAATTCACACTAATTTGCCGACCGTCACTGATTTTGATCATATATAAGGAGGATTGCAACTGACACACGTAGGGATTATGAAATAGCATTTAATTCACACAAAAACCACGATAATTTAAGTCGCAGTTGCTACCGGTAAACTCTTTCTCCGCTTACATCAGTAATCAAGAAGATTGAGGGGGTTTACGATTATTTATCGGTATTCTCCAAATATAACACCAATTAATATAAACAACAATTAACACAATATAAAACAGCAGTAAAACAGTGCGGTGAACAGTCAGTATGTGTTCATGAAGTTCAGTTTGGTAGTATTGAGATGTGATGCGGTGATTAATGCGTTAATAGATTTATGTCCTTATAACTCCAGCCATCAGATGTTCTTGGGCTAAAGTCTGAAACGACCGTACTTAGTACAGAATTCTGAGAGGAATCTAATTCTCAGAAAAACGATACCTAAATGCGCATGCGCTGGTTTTCTCAGGTAGTTCTCTGCTGGCATAACTGGGAAGATTGCTCTGATTGGCTGAATAAGCTGGAACAAAGAGATCTCCACGTACACAAAGAATCAGCTGACAGATTTGTCATCTTGGTTCTAAATTCTTTCCGACGTGTTAGCTTATTCAATCCCGCCGACACCCCATAAAGTTATAAGCCGATAAGCAATATTGGGAGCCACGAGATTGGGCAACTAACCAACTCGTGCCATCCCAATAAGAGTGGGAAGGAAGCACACAATAGAGGGTCAGGGGCCAAACCCCTAACCCAGAGAGAACAGGTGGAGTGAACGGGAATACTCCACGGGGCGCCAACAAGGGTATTAACCAATCAGAGGGGGGGAATGGCATCGATTGAGTAGCAGTAAGGCCACCGTGCAATATAACCAATAACCTATTAATCAGTGATTCAGTTATCTCAGTGCAGCAGTGCTAGCGTAGGGTACAGTCAATTAGTTTAGTTAGGGGATCACGGGACTTTAGTTACCGTATCCCGCCTTGTACACATTATACCTATATCTATATCCTATGCCCTATTATTATTATACACCGAACTTCAGAACTCAGTTACCTTTATTTCACCCTTATACACGGCGGGGACGCGTGGACTAAATTACCACATCGGATAAATCGGGATCCCTCCTGGATCCCGTCACAGTAACTAAATCCGAGCTGCCGCCCTAGTTGAACATCAAGAACTGCAACCTAGCTAGCCGAATCATCAGCCACCAGACGAGATGAGTGAATCGGGCGAGACACCGACGCGGACCCCGGACGAAGATCAAACGATCCGCGAGGCCGCGACCAAGCGATACAGGCCCACGACACCGGAGCCATCGATAACGGGCGAACCGGAAGTTGAGGATGAGGGGGGCCTGGAACCCGAAGTCGAGCTAAGAGAGAAAGAGAGCGAGATGGAGGGAGATGGAGATGAGTCGACACGGGACGGAGAACGGCGCGCCGATGTCGCCGGCCTGCTACCGGCCGAGGGCGACGGGCGACCCACCGAAACGGCGACGGTGGGGCCGACGGTGCGACGCCGGACGCAAAGAGACAGCGGAGAGATCGGTACCGATGTCGCCGGCCAGCTACAGGCCGAGGGCGACGGACGGCCCACCGGAACGGCGACGGTGGAGCCGCCGGTACGACGTCGAACCCGGAGGGACGGAGGAGAGGTCGGCGACGAGGACGTCGGGGTTTCAGAGCGACTTCGACGGGCTTACATCGCGACCCGGAGACTACTAGAGAAGGCCAGAAAAGGGAAAACGGTAGACGAGGTGAGACTGAGAAAGCGACTAGGTGAGTCGGATAGACACTTTAATTATCTTATACGTTTTGGGCAAAGAGAACTAGCCGAAACGAGAGCACGTGAAATTGCCGAGGAACTGTTTAAACTATGGGAATGTGGGAGTATGGAACCTAGCATAGCGTCAGTGTACATAGGGCCATACTTGATCGATGCCCGGGGAGTAAAACCAGTGGGTTGGAGGGGACTCGAAGGGGGCGAATCCGAGGTTAACACCGAGGATTCGGCCTCGTCGGTCGGAGAAAGCTCCGGGAAGTGGGGGAAAGTTAGTAGGTCAGGAAGGCGGGGGAACTCCGTCGTAACCGATAAGTCTGTTACATCTTCCGCGAAAGAAAGAGCGGTGAGAAAAATAGGTGCCGCATACCGTCTCAGCATGGCAGAGCAAGGTCACAGGGAAATGGGGAAACGGCTAGAGGAGGGGAGAGAGCGGTTAGCGAGGGAAGCGGCATTGATTAGAGAAACCGGAGAGAAGGCCGAAAGGGCTTTGAAAAGCCTAAGGGAGTGTGATGAGATAGAGGAAAGGGAGTGTAGGGAGCGTGAGGCGAGAGAGGAAAGGGAACGCGAGGAGCGTGAGGCGAGAGAGGAAAGGGAACGCAAGGAGCGTGAGGCGGAACGCAAGGAGCGTGAGGCGAGAGAGGAAAGGAAACGCGAGGAACGTGAGGCAAGGGAGGAAAGGGAACGCAAGGAGCGTGAGACGGAACGCAAGGAGTATGAAGCGAGAAGGGAAAAGGAACGCAAGGAGTATGAAGCGAGAAAGGAAAGGGAACGCAAGGAGCGCGAGGCGAGACGAAGGGAGAGCGCTAGGAGCATAGTAGAGTCGGCCAGTCGGGACACCCAGGAGTGTGAGAAGAGAATGATAGAGGCTGAAAGAGAGAACAAGAAAATAGAGAGACTGCAGAGCGAGTTTGCGGGAAGTGAGATTAGACGGGCGCACGAGTTGCAAGTCGTGCAAGCAACGCCGTCTGAAAGCGGGGCCCGCTCGAGTATTTTTGAGGACCCGGGGGTCATAGATACATTTATTAATGCCCCACTGACAGGGACCGTACGACAGACCCAAAACTGGTGCGACCGTACGGGCCGGGGGGGTAATGATAATAATGGTACAGTAGACGTTGTTAATATTGATAATACCGTATGGGACAACACTAATCAAACCTTTATTACAGGGAATGCTTTACATAGTGGTAGTAATTTAAATTTAAATCAGAACGCCCCTAGTATTAATGTAGGAAATAATTCTGATATTAATGTAGCTACGCAAAATAATTCAAATAATCAAAATAATAACCCGAATTCGAATCTACAAAATAATTTAAATAACGCAATTACGCAAAATAATTCGAATAATTTAAATAATGACCTATGCCCGAATTTACAAAATAATTCAGATAACGTGCAGAATAATATAAATAACTTTGTTCCCAACGAACAAAATAATTCCGTTTCCAATATGGGTGTTATTAATGTAAACACGTCGGGCCTACATAACCAGGGAGCAGAGGGCCTGGTAGGCCACGTAGTTAGTAGACAGGGAGCAGAGGGCCTGGTAGGCCACGTAGTTGGTAGGGAGGGAGTAGAGGGCCTGGTAGGCCACGCAATAGCAGAGGGAGAGGCGGGGGTGGATGGACCCGACCGCAGTAGGGTTGATGTGTCGACTAGAGAGATATATAATAGCGGGGAGAGAGGTAGCGAAGTTAGACGTAGCGAGTGGGGGGGGGGGGGGGGGGGCTACGAGAGCCCCACAACAGCGAATTAGCGGCGAAAAGGGGGGGGGGGCAGAGAGTGTCCCACAGCCGTCAGCGGATAATGCGAGGGCCGAAATAGGTAAACCGCAACGACCGGCGACGGAAAGTAACAGGGGGATCGCGAGTATCCCCAGCGGCGTGCGACCGAGCAGAGAGAGACAGGTTGACGTCGCGAGAGGGCGGACGAAGCGTCGAGCCCGATCAGAGGAGGAAAGAAGAACAGTGGGGTTTAACCGGGAGGTCGACGAGAGATCTCGCGAGCGGGAATATTCCACTGATAGGAGAAGAAAGGAAGACAGTAGTAGAAGTATCGCCGCAAACGATAGAAGAGCGAGGACGGACAGCGAGCCGTCGGTAGTCGAGATGAGAACGGAGAGTCAGTGGGGTCGGGCTCTGGGAGATTGCCGTCGCCCCGGAGGGATGCGACCCGGTGAGATGCATTACACGCCGAGAGAGGGGTACATGATGTACCGGTACGAAGATGAGAACAGTAGAGGGGGGGGGTCGAAGAGAAACTTTCCGACGGGATATACCTACCGAACGAGAATACGGTAGCCGCGGGGAGGATTATTCGAGAAGAATAAACTTCGATCCCGAACAACACATGCAGACTGTAGGACATACTGTAGGCCTTACTGCACATACCGTAGGCCATACTGAGAGAGGCAATGTAGGCGATAGGATAGTGCGGACGACGGAATTAAACCCCGAAGTCGCGGAATACATACCGGCGGGTAGGCCAGAAGCTGATAGGCCTATACCGGTACCAGCACAGCAGTATGACTACAGCATGCAAGGACATAACATATACCCAGGGGAGGGGGGAATTATTGCGGATAGGTGCATGGGCCCCAACATATTAACATCAACCCCATTCCCAAACATACCGGTGGGGGGGGGGGACAGGGTGACATTCCCCCATCACAATATCAACAATATACCCCGATGGTAGCAAGAACAACGAGACCCTTGGACGAAAACAGGTCGTGTGACACAGATATATGGAGGGGGCCGCTACCCCCAATGACATACCCAAGCCAGAGAAAGTCAAGAAATAGGACAGACGGAACGCACCAGACAGGGGAAACTATACAGCACCCGTCGAATCCATTGGAAGCGCAGGCGATAGGGATGGCCACGTTGATCGATGCTTTGAAAACGAGGATCGAGTTACCACCCGTGGAACCATTCAAGTTCGATGGGAGTAGGCCGGAAGAATATTTACAATTTCGGCGAATGTATAGTAACGAAATACTAACAAAAAACTTGACGCAGGCGGAGTGCCTAAAGTATCTACGAGTGTACACGGGAGGCCCAGCATACGACATCGTGAGGCAATATCAGGGAATAGAGGGCGGCTTCACGACAGCATGGCGGGCACTGGATAGGGAATACGGGCACCCGGCCAAGATCATCAGGCAGACGCTGAGAGGCATAACATCGGGTGGCCTACAGGATAACCCCGTTAGCATCAAGACATTTGCTAACAAAGTCGAAAAGGCGCTAATCGTGTTGAAGACGCTAGACGCGCCGTACGAGCTCAATGCGTCCAACAACATCACCATGATAGCGCAGGCACTACCGAACTGGCTGCGCAACAAGTGGAGGAAGATCGCTTTCTCCACTCGAGACAAGAAGGGTACGGAACCAGGTTTAGAAGAAATGTCAAACTTCTTAAATTACGAGGCTGAACTAATAACGGACCCAGTCTATAGTGAAGATAGCCTGGGAAAGGGACCAAAGACAGATCACTACAGGCCGAAACCAGAGCACAATACATCAAACGCATTACCGAGGCTCAGGCAATCATTGCCATACGCAGCGACCCAGGGGACTGCAAGTCCACAGGCAAACGAAGATAAGACTACATCATGGAACGGACAGGGGAACAATAACAACATGAATAAACATAACCCCAGTACGCCCAGTAGGCCAAATCCAGTCAATAAGAATAGTAGGGACTTTGGTACGAATATAACTGCGATACGCAATGCATTGTATAAAGAGGGCTACGACCCAAAGAGCAAATGCCAGTTACACGCAAATGCGCTTCATAAAACCATGAACTGCAGGTACTGGCAGGCGCTACCAAGGCAAGACCAGATAGATTACGCGTCGAGCAATAAGATATGCTCGCGATGTGTGAAGAGTGGACACAAGGCCAGGGAGTGCCAAGAGAAGCCTGTCAAGTTTGGCCAAAGGAGAGGTCAAACGATGGCAACGAGCACGGTAGGGGCGAAGAAGAGAGGCACGGTGTTACTTGGAGTAGTACCGGTGCGAGTGATCGGGGAAGGCAATCGATCAGTAACAACACTAATGCTGGTTGATAGTGGAGCTGCCTTCACACTAGTCGAGGAATGGGTAGCCGAAGAAATAGGATTGAGAACAAGGCCAAGCAGAATGGCGGTAACAACCATCTCTAGCAAAGATGAGATCCTAGAGATGAGGACAGGACGGTGCGCAATTGCAGCAGTAGCACCAGGATGCGACTATGGGGCAACCATCGACCCCATCCAAGTAATAGAGTCAATCAACATCAATGCCAGGCGGCCAACCAACATCGAGGTCGAGCAATACAAATTCCTGGACGACATTGACTTCTCGATCCCAGACGTGGACGTTAGGAAGGTATCCATCATAGTAGGAATGGACTGCCCGACGGCCCACGAAAGAATGCAAAGGGTCTTCGGCGAAGACAAGCAGAGCGACCCGGTGGCCATATTAACACCATTCGGGTGGACACTGACAGGCCCAATTAAGAGTAATATACCATTCCATGTGTCCGAGAGTTCAGGATGCATGGTTCCAGGAACTGACCAGATAGAGGAGAGGCCAGAGATGGGCAATAGTGGTAGACAGCTAAAAGTAGAAGCAACACCAAGAGAGTGGGCGGAGGAGAATGGTATGGATGCAGAAGATCTAGAGACGATGGGTTGGAATAAGGGTCCCAGCAAGTATCGGTATGGAGATGGGGAGGAGCGGACGGTGGAGTGTCGGGAGGACAAACCGGAGAAGTGCCCGGTGGAGTGTCCAGAGGAGCGCCCGGAAGAGACGCCGGTCCGGTTGAGAGGCATACCGAAAAGGGGGAAGCCGAGTAAGAATACAAGATGGAAAGGGAGAAGATGTGAGACGATCAGACCAGGGGCAGAGAAGCCCATGAATAAACATATGGTGGACAAAGGAGGCGGGAGAGTAGGAGGCGTGCTGCGTACGCACGCGGAACTGACAGAGTGCGAGGGGGAATTACATGGGCAGGCATCGTGTATACCGAAGGACGAACGGGGGTCGTTGAAGCCTTTAATGCCAGCACACATATTAAGGGGGAGGCCAGCAGAGGTGGCATCTAAGATTAAGGAGAAGAACAGGGGCGGCATTATACCGCCGGGTGACACGTTGAAGGGTGGCACTTTGCCGCCAAGGGACGACCACGAGATCAGAAACATAAATAGAAGACAGCATTTCTAAAAACAGGAGAAAAGACCACCTATCGAATTAACAAGGAGAGCGGAGCGAAGAATTAGAGAACCTATAGGGGGGCAGTGGGAGAGTTGCCTGCTGGAGGAATCACCCCTTGGATCGCTAAGTTGTCCAACAGGTTGGACTGGGATGGAAGAGTTAGATCCGTAAAAGGGTGCGGGCAGAGGTGTTACCTGTCTTCTAGAAGGGGCACCTTAAATTGGAGCTAGAGTGGAGTTTAGTCGTCCAAGTTTTGGACTGAAGGGGGTGGGATTGAGGGCGAGACGCCCTTCCCACACAAATAAAAATAAAATAAAATAATAGTTAGTTAGTTAGTAGGTACGTAGTACCTAGAGTTAGTTAGTTAGTAGGTACGTAGTACCTAGAGTTAGTTAGTTAGTAGGTACGTAGTACCTAGAGTTAGTTAGTTAGTAGGTACGTAGTACCTAGAGTTAGTTAGTTAGTAGGTACATAGTGCCTAGAGTTAGAGAGTTAGTAGGTACGTAGTACCTAGAGTTAGTTAGTTAGTAGGTACGTAGTACCTAGAGTTAGTTAGTTAGTAGGTACGTAGTACCTAGAGTTAGTTAGTTAGTAGGTACGTAGTACCTAGAGTTAGTTAGTTAGTAGGTACGTAGTGCCTAGAGTTAGAGTTAGTAGGTACGTAGTACCTAGAGTTAGTTAGTTAGTAGGTACGTAGTACCTAGAGTTAGTTAGAGAGTTAGTAGGTACGTAGTGCCTAAAGTTAGAGAGTTAGTAGGTACGTAGTACCTAGAGTTAGTTAGTTAGTAGGTACGTAGTACCTAGAGTTAGTTAGAGAGTTAGTAGGTACGTAGTGCCTAAAGTTAGAGAGTTAGCAGGTACGTAGTACCTAGAGTTAGAGAGTTAGAGGGTACGTAGTACCGTTAGTTAGAGTTAGAGAGTTAGAGGGTACGTAGTACCAATAGTTAGTTAGAGTTAGAGGGTATGTAGTACCGATAGTTAGAGAGTTAGTAGGTACGTAGTACCTAGTTAGAGTTAGAACTAGAGGGTACGTAGTACCGATAGTTAGAGAGTTAGTAGGTACGTAGTACCTAGTTAGAGTTAGAGTTAGAGGGTACGTAGTACCGATAGTTAGAGAGTCAGTAGGTACGTAGTACCTAGTTAGAGTTAGAGTTAGAGTTAGAGGGTACGTAGTACCGATAGTTAGAGTTAGTAGGTACGTAGTACCTAGTTAGAGTTAGAGTTAGTAGGTACATAGTACCTAATTAGAGTTAGAGTTAGTAGGTACGTAGTACCGTTAGTTAGAGTTAGAGGGTACGTAGTACCATTAGTTAGAGAGAGAGAGTAAGAGGTAAAAGGGGTAAATAGGATATAGATATAAGTTAGTAGTAAGTAGAGTTAATAGCGAGAGGGGGGCATATGAGTACAGCTGGATAAATCGTGTGGCCACACGGCGCATACTGCTGTACTGCATGGGCCCACAGAGTAGGCCAGAATATGGATCAGAGAATAGAATAAATCCATAGGCAGTAGTAGGTAGTAGGACAGTAGGATCAAAGCAAACAAACAAATAAATAGAATAGGGCTAAAATCGTAAAATAGTGGCAACACAAGGAAAGCCGTTCTAGAACATAATAAAAGTAACGGACGGAAATTGTAAATTAGGCTGATTTACTAGCTCCGAAATTAATTAGGTTAAATTTAGCTTGAAAGGCGCAATTAAGTAGAAAGTAGGCCATTATCGAACTGTACGAAACATCTTAAATACTTCACTCATCTGTATTGCGCCTTGGTAAGGCACCACCCTGCAGGTGAGCGAGTGTAGTGTTCGGAATGGCGAGTAAGCTGATCAGGAAGAGAAAGGCGGAGTCAGGAGGAAAATAAATATTGGTGGATTTCACCGAAAGACACCCGGAAGAGAGGACGAGAGGATACTACGAGAGGTTGGAAAGGGGTCACGCGGCACGAGCGCTGCAGGATCACTTCCGGGAGGCGCACGAACAGCGGTTGGTCGGGACCTACGGGACCCCGTCACTAGACAACGCGATCTTCCAACACTTCCACTACGTGGTGAAAGGAGACGAGGCGAAGTTCGGGATTCCGAAGTATCCGAGGGAATCGCCGAGGAAGGACTGGAAAAGATTCATAGAGTCCGTCAACAGAGGAGGATATATGATCCTAGATGACGAGGGAACCGTGGAAGACGAAGCGGGTTCGAGACGAGGAACGGCAGGGTCGGCCAGGACCATACTCTTGCATTTGGCCGCGCCAAATGGGGACATCTTCTTATTCGACCTAGGGACGTATGGGAAGAGGGATGGGCCGAAATTAGACCGATTGCCGAAAGCGGTACAAGTATTAGTAAGAGAGAAGTCGACGACGAAAGTGGGATCGGCGATTCGCGAGGACGCGGAGAGGATCATCGGTCCGGACGCCACCAACCTCCTGGATATGCAGAAAGTCTTTATGGCTATGACGGCACCGGATGGATTGGGGGTGGTCGAGAACACAGGCCAATGCGGGGCGGTGGCGATGGGCCAATTATTGGGGCTCGTATGCCACAAACCGATGGACTGGGGAAAGTTTAGGGAAGAATACGGAGCAGAACTAGCGAACTCGCTGAAGTGGGGAGCGAGACCGGGAAAGCAGGAGGTATATCAGTTTCGCAGAGGAGCGATAAAGGTATATCAGAAGCGATATATGCTGCAGGAGGACTGGATGATGATAAGTTTGCTTAACTTATTCATGACCGTAGTTATCGAAAGGGAACCAGGGGCATTTCTGTTATCGGGATCACCCCTAAGCTACAGGAGAGCCTTTAAGACGGCCTTTGACGGTCTGGTAGACCACCCGGGGCTGAAGGGCGAGTCGGTGTACTACAACAGCCGACATCTGGTAGACGGGGAGACGGATACACCGTATCAGAGATGGGAGCAGCTAGAGGCGGACAGACGAGAAGCAAAGCGACTGGAAGAAGTCGCTAGACGGGAGAGGATAGAAGCAGAGGAGAGGGAAGAGGAGGCCAGGGCACAGAGTTACGGCTTCGAGGAATAGGCGGGCCTAGACGAACTTCATTGGGCTTCGTCAGGGAGTTCGGGGGAGTCTCTAGGGCGAGAATTGGGATGGACGGTGGGATCGCCGAAACAGTCGACGTCGGGGTTGCAAACGATGCCCATACCAGCGGGCGCCGAGGGCGACCAACCGCCAAGGAAGCTAAGGGAGCTAGAGGGATGGAAAGCTACGGGCGAGAGCCAAGGCGGGAAGGGACATAGTGGATCCATCGGGATACCGGGATTGGAGACACTACCGGAGGAGGAGGACGGCGACGATGAGTTCGGAGAGATGCCGCCCATCGAGAGGATAGGCCACTCGGACACGGACTGGGTTGGCGGAAGGGTGGTGACGGCCAGTGGGGCGAGGGCCTTCTGGAACAGATCCGGCAAGCGGACCTGGGTGCACGAGGGGCCGGCGATGGATTTCGCGGGGAGCACCATCAGGTTGGGCGAGCAACCGGGGACGGCACCACGGATAGTATTCGGGGAGACGATGCCCGAGAGGGGCGGAGAGATCGATGTAAACAGGGAGACCAGCGTAGAGAAGTTCGCCTACCAGCGACTCCATAGACCGCGGAGATCGCTTGGGACGAAAGACGAGGTGGGACGGGAGACATTGGTACTCGGCTGCGACTACTGTGGGAGACAGACCCATCAGGAAAGCAGCTGCCTATACCGGTTCCAACGGGGAACCTTTTGTCTCTACTGTAGAGAACCAAGTCACAGGATGGGGGCGTGTCCACGGTTGCATAACCGATGTCCAAAGTGCCACTTTCGGGGACACTACGGGCGCGAGTGCGACTGGATGAGCGATGAGGAAAAGTTCACAAGATTCGAGGAGTGGGCCGACGTCGGGGCCATGACGCGCCAGCGCATGAAGGCCCAAGAGTTCAAGTGGGGTTTCTTCCTCATAAACCAGGAGACCCACATGGAAATCATAAAGCGAAGGTTACCGTTTACCTATCAAGAGGTAGCAACGACGGCGTCGTTCGCCGGAGTTATGAACACGCAACGGTACCTGGACAGGTGGACACCAGAGAACCGGAGGGAGTTTAGGGATTTCTTGGCGGAACACGTACCAAAGGCAATGAAAATGATCCTATGGGACGCCACACGAGGGAGACAACCAGGCCATTCTGAGGGGCCACCGGCGAAGCGGTATCGGGCATTAATAACACCAGCGCCCAAGGAGCCGACGACCGGGATCAGCAAGGAAGTGGCAGCGAAGGTCCGGAAGCAGAAAGCGGATGATGCCAGAGGAGCGGTGATAACCAAGAAACGGGCCAGGGAAGAGGACGTGAGGAGGAACAGATAAGTTCCCAGAGACGAGAGAGTGAGACTGAGACTGGAAAGTGGTGCGCCTGGAAGGCGCCGCATGGAACGTACGAACTATTAAATACAAATTTATTTAATTAATGCAAATAACCATATAAGTGCAATTCGTATATACGTACGTAGTAATTAGCAGTAAAATACACGATCGGAGTAAGTACTATAGTCATACAACCTTTCTCAATTAGCTACTGGGACTGGGGGACAACTGACTATGGCACTATGGACGAGACAACTGACAATTTCACGCTTCTTGAGTGCGACGGCACGAGAGGGGGGGGAGGTTCGTCAGAAGAGATAAAATAGTCAAAGTGGAGTTGAGGACCGAAGTAAGAGTGCGAAGTGCGGAGAGAGTGCGAACGCAATTCTAGTGTGGGGGGGGGGAGAATAAGAGGCTGAGTGAGGGACGAGGAGGTCCGGGGGTATGAGAGAGTTAGGGTGAGAGTGAAGGTGAGATAGGGCGAAAATGTTGGGGAAACAAAAGTTGCGTGGGAGGTGAGCGCGATCGGCCCGACATGAGACGCCAGGCACACAAGGTAGCGTTATCATACCCATAGGGGGCGGCCTGGAAAGCCGACCCCGAGAGAAAAGAATTCCACCCCACACCCGATACTAGATCGGGATCCAGCGGGATTGTAACGCACTTTTTGGTTGATGCTATCTTCTTACCGGGAAGATAGCATGGGGGGGAGTGTTAGCTTATTCAATCCCGCCGACACCCCATAAAGTTATAAGCTGATAAGCAATATTGGGAGCCACGAGATTGGGCAATTAACCAACTCGTGCCATCCCAATAAGAGTGGGAAGGAAGCACACAATAGAGGGTCAGGGGCCAAACCCCTAACCCAGAGAGAACAGGTGGAGTGAACGGGAATACTCCACGGGGCGCCAACAAGGGTATTAACCAATCACAGGGGGGGAATGGCATCGATTGAGTAGCAGTAAGGCCACCGTGCAATATAACCAATAACCTATTAATCAGTGATTCAGTTATCTCAGTGCAGCAGTGCTAGCGTAGGGTACAGTCAATTAGTTTGGTTAGGGGATCACGGGACTTTAGTTACCGTATCCCGCCTTGTACACATTATACCTATATCTATATCCTATGCCCTATTATTATTATACACCGAACTTCAGAACTCAGTTACCTTTATTTCACCCTTATACACGGCGGGGACGCGTGGACTAAATTACCACATCGGATAAATCGGGATCCCTCCTGGATCCCGTCACACGACGCGTAGTTGAACAATTTTAGGGATATTTTAGATTATTCTGCGCATTGCGTAAAAATGACTTGTTATGTCCGCAAAAGCTTTTACACCGCTCCCAGAAAATGGGATTTAAGTCTATAAAATATAAAAATCACGGTTTCTAAAATACAAAAATACTCTAAACTATTAGTCCTTCTTTCGTGAACGGCGTTTACGAAGTTTTTTGAGACTAGTAAGAGTCTTTTTCTCTTTGGGGCGAGCCAATTTACTAGGAGGGCTATAACTGCTGGGGGAAGGGTGCAATACGATTGCATCAGAAGGTTTTGGATTACGGTCGGTGTATCCGCCGGTCGACGTACCCGGTTGATCGATATCACCATCGGTGGAACGAGGGCGAACAACATTTAGAGCTCGTTTCAGGGCGGCAGCTCTTACCGGTCCTTGATGGGTCGTTTGTACGATAACGGTAGGTTGACCGTGTGTAGTGAGAAATTTCCGCGGTTTGATTGTTCTCTCTAATTCGCTTTCTCTGGCTTTATATTCATATGGTCGTCTATGAATTTCTTGTAATTCAGGATGCGAGTTTATGAACAAGTCGCCGTATTCCTGATCTTGACAGATGAAGGTGATCAAGTTATAGGAATTCAGGTTATTGGGATTAGTATTCATAAGATGCTTGCGAACATATTTAGTTGAAATATTCTCGCCAACACGCTTCATCAGTTCGTAACTGGGAATGCGAGAATTTTGTTCGATGGATGCAAAGAGGTATGGGTGAAACGCATAGACTCCTTCATATGCACGTCCTGGATAATATCGGTGACGTGATTCGCAATGGAGATCCGCGTTAGCTTCCCAAGCTCTGATGTAGCGCAGGGTAACTGTTTCGTCTATGCTCTCCAGATCTTGGTTGAAAGGGCAATCGAAACTTGCGTGTCCTTTGAACTGACAATGGTGACATTGAGTCATAAATTGAGGACAGACGGCGAAGATGTGTAGATTGTTGAGTCTACAATACGCACAATAAATCTCCATAATAGGTTGATCTTTAAAGTAGGAGCAGGGTTTGCTGGAGTCCACCGGGTAAAGTGGTCTCGTGATGCACATAATCGGCAACGTTTCCTAGAAATGTAATTGGCATGCCAATAATCATATGCCGTGAGACATTGTGGACCCTGATACCATTCCAACATATAATCATTGTCGCTACTTCTGGGGGCTGTGGGTTGAATTTCTTCGGATTCCAAGCAAATTGGTTCTTCTTCCACTTGCATAGCTGAGATAGGTGCAGCTGTTTCCTCAAGTGAGCCCACTGTTTGGACTTCCACAATAGAATAACCGGTGGGGATTCGGGGTCTTTGTATGACAGATGAATGTAGGTTCTGTATACAAACGTCCTTAAAAATGGCGAATCCAGCGCTGTCCAACTTCTCAGCAGCTGAGTCTCTTAAGCTGAGCTTAGTCAAAGCGCGGTCCTTGAACTGACTATCAATGTTGCGGAACGGAGTCAGAAAGCGCCTAAAGCATTCGAATCGGATGAATTTATTATATTCATCTAACTTAGCGAGTTTGGTTCCAAGCACCAAGGGATGAGCGCGTATAGTGCGACTGCACACATCGGCTAGCCAACCGGCAAGTGCGGCGTTCTCGAAGATGGTGTATATAGCTAATGAGGGACGGAGTGGAACACTCATAAAGCTATAGACGACTCCAGGTGCGGTTAATGGTCCGTCGAAGTATAATCGAGAATAATGGTCTCCATATATTTGTTGGTAACTGACAGGATTTCCAACTTTAAAATTCCATCCATATTCTTGGAAGGCGAGATGTCCGATGGAGGTTCTTTGCACTTTATTGATTCCGCTTGATGTATTGGCATACATAGTTCGGAAGAAACCTCGGCCTTCTGCCCATGGTGCAATAAGCTGGGTGTCTACGAAAGGATATGGGATATTCTCCATGTTTCTAAAGTCATTTTGGAGATCTCCATAAACAGCTGAACCGATTTTAATGATTCTCTCGTCAAACAGCATCTCAAGTACTGGCTGGGGTAGCATAGATCCGTCTATACCCATGGCCGGTTTGCGCTCGGTATCGGTAACATAACGCTGCGCGAGTTCGAATTGTCCATGTTGGAGTTTCTTTTGTATCTCTGTGAGAGTTTCAAAAGAATAATCGATCACGTCGGAACACGCTCGAGTAAAAACATGGGTAGAACCAGCTAATCCTGTATCAGATCGGTTTCCCACAAAAACAAATAAACCAATATAAATAACGATGTTTCGCCATATTGTAAAGCTTTGTGAAATGCCGTGGAATTGGGTTTTGCAGTAACTGTGATTAAGGATTCATTGTCATCCATTCGCGAATCTATTAGATCTAAAGCAGCAGCGGGAAAGTCCAGGTAAATTACATATCTGTCAATAAATCCAGACCCAAAGCATACGACGCCAAATAGTGCAGCATTACCTGTCACTACTGCTACACTCGTCTGCTGCTTCATACCCTTCATCAAGACACGAGGCTGAAATAAAAAGTATAATATAAATAAATATTTATTAATTAAATAATTATCATCTGGAACGGCATCAGTGATAATTCAGTTTTATTCGCTTCAGGTTATTATTTCAGTATATTAACTCTAGAAAATTGCAATATTGTATGTATAATATAATATACATACAATATTGCAATGTTCTAGAGTTAATATACGGAAATAATAGCCTGAAGCGAATAAAACTGAATAATCACTGATGCCGTTCCAGAAGCAAATTAACCTGTATAATTACCGAGGCCGCAGGCCGAGGTTATTATATTAGGTTAATTTGCTGAAGGATAAGGCAGAAGTGATTATTACAGTTTTATTCGCTGAAGGTTTTTATTTCTGTATATTAACTCTAGAACATTGCAATATTGTGTTTAATGTTAATTAGAGCATATTGACAACATGACGAACAACATGACAGCTTACTTTATATTTTTAAGGATCGTTTCTAATACAATACGTGTATTGTAAAAGCTTTTGCGGATATAACAAGTCATTTTTCTCCGCAATGTACTGTGTAGGTGTTTTAGCGGACATAACAAGCCATTTTCTCCGCAATGTACCGTGTATGTGTTTTAGCGGACATTACAAGCCATTTTCTCCGCAATGTACCGTGTAAGTGCTTTAGCGGACATAATAAGCCATTTTCTGCCGCAATGCGCCTAATACTCTAAAAGACTGGAACTCAGATGACGAAATCTATCAGCTGATTTACTGTAAACGTGGAACCTCTCTTTGTTCAGCTCTCTCAGCCAATCAGAGCGATTTTCATTTTATATTGCACAGAGGCCTACGGAAAACCGCGCAATGCATTACGGTTTTTGTTTACCTTTTCTGAGACTCAGAACATCGGCTTAGAAATTCTTCTGTGCTTCTGTAGAAGTTTCAGACTTTGGCCAACATTACACGGCTTTGATTATAAGAACGTAAATCTATTATCAATCCAAACAAACTGCACTCAACTCAACTGCGGTACTGGCAAACCAAACATACCAAACGGCATTATTTTACTTCTGTTTACTGTCTGTTATTAATTGTTATATGTTGATGGATATGTTGTTATATTTGGAGAATACCGATAAATAATCATAAAACCCCCAATCTTCTTGATTACTGAAGGTAAGAGGGGGGACCGGTTACCTGTAGCAATCGCGACTTACATTATAGTGGTTTTAGTGTGAATTAAATGCTATTTCATAATCCCTACATATGTCAGTTGCTATCCTCCTTATATATGATCAAATTCAGTGACGGTCGGCAGATCAGTGTGCAGCAGTGTGAAGTCGTATGCAGTGTTGTGACAGATAATAAAGCATCTCCTAAAGAATGCGCTATTTACGAAAATCAGTAGACATCTCGTTGTGTTTAGTATAAGTCATAACTCTGTTTTTATACTTAAAGCGCCACGTCCTAAAGGAACTGTTAATAATTCCCCGAAAGTGAATAATATTGTCAGAGATTATATAGTAACGATCAATCGAATAATACCGTAGGTCTGCACCGCAATCACTTCAAAGCACCCGAATCCAGTCTCCCTTAACAGTGGGTGAATGATCGCGCATAGACTGGCTTCGGCTAATGTTACTTCATGTGCACTAAATACTTGTTAGTTGTTATAGGCTAAAGTCGATTTATAAACAAGAGGACACCTAAAATTGGCAGGTTAAACTGCTAAAGGTCTAAAAGCGCGAACAATAATAGATTTTAGTTTCTGATTGCACGTAGGCAATAAATTCGAATGTACCGGTAGGATGGTAACCTGTAGGCCTACCTACCTAACCACCCGAACCTGTACTTACCGTTACTAGTATTATTTCGATTGTGATATTGTATATTGGTAGGCTGTTTAAGAGATTAGGGACTGTACACCCCTTGTTTCTTTTAGAGCTTATTTATTTCTGTCAGTTTTATTTATCTGTAAGTGTGATATTGAGCAGAAGGCGTGTAAGCCCGCTCAAATTGTACAAATAATTTGTAGGCTGGATTGTTGTCTGACTGTTGTTGGGTCTGAAGAGATTGCAGTGTGTGTAGAGTGTATGTCCGATAAAGTACTAGTTAGGAAGGTGGGGGCATCCAGTGCTGTAAGGTAAATCCCCCCCAAAAGAATAAGTCGTACTACTCGGTTAGAACGCATACTAACTAACCATTTCGGAGTCTGCATATACTGTAGTTTATTTAGGCTTGCCAGTAGTCTGCCAGCATTTGGTCTGTATTTTGTTTGTATAGTCTGCACGGGTAGCGTAATATTTATTATTCAGAGTCTATGCGAGTATTCGCAACCTACATACCCCTAAGTTTATTCCTACAGTAATTGTGCTTGTTATACATACCGTTATAGTTAAATTAACCCCGGTACTACATCAGGGCTGCTTGGCGTAGGTAAAGACTGGTGATTTTATGCTCTGGTCACTCCAGCAGATACCGTGGTTCTTTTAGCTGTACAAGTATATTTAACTGCTGGTTATTTGTTGTATAAGCACTTGTACCTAATTTAGGGTTTAGTGTACAGTGCTTTCCGAAAGTAATTAGTGTGTAGGCAGTATATTTGTGTTGTAAAGTGGTTAATAGGCACGTTAGCTCTGGTTGGCTGCGGTAATTAACTTCTAGGTAAGGACACTCCGGGAACATAATGTAGTACTTATAGAGCTGTAGAGCTAAAGACTATAAGTCGTCAGACGGTGGTATTTTCTTATCTAGACAATGCAATTTATTTACTACTGCTTAATTATTTTCAAATACCGTAGTATCCTGTCGGTTTGTAATAACCAGAAATTCTAACTTCTTGTTAGGCTGGTTTGTAGATTTCCTGTGAAATTACCCTAAAATTTGTCCGTGTAACTTTTGGTGTTTATTTAGAAATTGTAATCCTACACAGTAATTGTAAGTAATTTGTAGTAATAAGTAACTTAGTAAAGTAGAATTATTTGTTTTAGTGTCTAACAGGTAGCACTCCACTGAGAGCGTTCAGCGTCTGTGTAGTAACACCTTACTTGGAAATAATAACATTTATTTCAAATATTGACAAAATCCCTTGTACGGGTACATAATATATTATAAATCAACTCAAACCGATTTATAACATAGTAGGCCTGTTATACATCAATTAGGTCTTAATATCAGTTGGACTACTGCTTAATAACAGTAATAAAGTAAAGAAAAGTAACCCTAAAATTCAGAAATTCAGTTATTATAAAATAATTGACATTACCGGTATTTACGAAAGGCTTATTATATTTATTTCTATAAATTTAAGCTGAAATTATATACCGGTATTCTGTAATTAATCCTAGTCTATAATAATACTTAACTTATATATACTATAAGTGTATGCTGTATACCGGTATTTAAGGTAGGCTTATTATATATATTTATATAAATTTATGCTGAAATTATATACCGGTATTCTGTGACTAAACCTAGTCTGTAATCATACTTATATATATACTAAAAGAGTATACCGGTATTCTAATATATTGTATATATATCACGTTACACTGAGTAACGGTATCGGTAATTAATTACTAGGCTTACAGTGGATACTGAATTACTAGACTTGCTTTAACTGTCGTTATAGTAGTAGGCATTCAACTGTACAATCAAACATGGCTGACACAAAGCAAACTCTGTCAGATAGTCTTCTAGAAAGAACAGTCTGCGACTCAGACAGGAGTGCAGAAAATCTGAGACCTAAGTCCAAGTCCCCTCCTACTGTGAGAAAGGTCATCCCTCCAGTAGTAGTATCAGACCCTAGGCTAGTCAAGCACCGTAGGTCTATTATAGGCACTCGGGCTCAAGTCAAGCGGGACCAAGAGGCAGCTGTTAAACAGCAGCAACACCCGAACCCAGAACTTATTTCTCAGCAGCCTGATAGCTCCAGTAGTTCAGATACTGTAGAGTTGACACCCGAGATCGGAGCAAAGATGGCAGAAGCGGTTTATTCGGATCCACTTCTAATTCTTCATGAAGCCGTACTCACTAGAGTATTGATCGCGGTGGAGGAACATCAAAGCGATTGGGCGAGAAGTAAGCGATCGACCAAGGACAGTTATGCGGGATACACAATGGAGGAACTGAAGTCTATTGTCGAGACGCAATGGAACTTCCCCGGACCCGGACTCCCGTTTAACTTATCGGAAGCTGCCTGGGAGGACTTATACCGGATGGGAGTGGTAAAGGACACTAGAGATCCAGCTGTGTGGAAGAGGTCGGCAGCAGGATATGTACAGGGATTCTTCAGTTCTTTGGAGCGACTAGAGGAACAACTGTTTCAACAACCCCAAGGACCTCAAGAGCAGGGAGAGCTGCTTTATCAAGTTCGAGAACGAATCTTAAGGATCAGACTAATCCTTTCGGCCTTTGAGGAAGCCTCGAAGAGAAGTCAAGATACGTCGTTGCAAGTTGCCGTAAAGACTTGGTTCCAACGAGTGAGTCTTAAAGTCCAGGGAACGACCCAATGGAAAATTCAGCTAACTGAGCGCGCGACCCACGGAGAATCAACAGACGCTACCTTTTCTCAGGTGGAAAGCGAAGTTACATCAGATAAACCTCAGAAGAAAGACGCTATTGACATCTATCTGTCGGACTATCAAAGATTTATAGGTGACAAAGAGTTAAGGAGACGTCTAGCTGGACTTCACCCTAATAGTGAGGGAGCCAAATTTGTATTAGACTCGATAGATGCGGAAATGTTAGCCGCGGATCGAGCTAAATTTGATGAAAGAATCCGCATTGTTAGAGTCCAAGAAGAGCAGCTAAAGAAAAAACAAATAGAAGACAGAAAGGCAGCAACAGCGGCAGTGGCAGAAGTTAAAAGAAAAGCGGCAGCAGCAGCGGCAGCGGCAGAAGCAGAAAGAAAAGAGGCAGAGGCAGAAAGAAAAGCGGCAGCGGCAGAAGCGGAAAGAACTGCGGCAGAGGCAGTGGTAGAAGCAGAACGGAAGGCATCTGAAGAGACAACCCAACTAGAGTTGGAAAATCTTCAAGAGAAGCAAGACTACTTAAATAAACAGATAACAGCTAGTCAGATGCAGATGATAAGTCGATCTACTGCCAAGAGACAGGGATTTACATTATCTGATGAAGGCGATACAACAGACCCTGAAGGCGGAGGAAATAGATCTCGTTCCAGCAGACGTAGAAGAACGCCCCACCGTCAGAAATTGCCTAATTTGCCCCCAGCTGTGAGAAGGCAACTAGCTAGTGTAGACTTAGGTAGTACAGAACACACAGACCAAATTATTAGAGTAGAAAGACTCCCTACTATAGTAGATGAGCCTGAAATAATTAGGCCTGTTCTCAAAGCCACCCCCTCTGTGATAGAGACCCCTGTACTTCCAGAACCTCACTCTAAATTCCCTTTGCACAGTACTAAACTACCTGTGCCCAGTAGAATGGCGGGGGATGGATCTCCTGCTCAGACAAATGGAGGAACATCGGCTACGTTCCTCCCAACAGGTCCGGGAGTTGGAAGGGACTGTTCAACAGTTAAAGAGAACAGTAAGAGAAGGTAGGTTAGAGTTGCAAGAAGTGCAGCAGAGTATCGCGTTAGAACGCGATAAGTTAGTAAATATACAAAAGGGTATACCACCACCCCCTGTAACAATGTGTCAACCTGTTAGGTCTGAAGTATTTCATGCGCAAGGTGTGGAGCCTACACGCATATATACAGCTAGTGAAGTAGAAACTCCTATAGTAAACCCTATTAAGGGTAATTATAAACCTGTTGATAATGATATTCAATATAGAACTGATCATAATCCGAGAAATTTATATAACGATAACTCGATATTAACTAATACGATGGCCCAAGAAAGTTTTACGCGTCAAATGGCTAGAACCGAAGCCCGTCAAGCGGTAAAGGTGGGAGAGATCGTCAAATTCAACGGAGATGAGATGAAATGGTTTCCTTTTAATGAATATTATAAAGATAACATACAGAGTTCCGTACTATCCCACGGAGAGAAACTTAGATTCCTCATCGAGTGCTTGGAAGGACCTCCCAAGTTAATGGCGTTAAAGTTTATTGGACATCCAGATGGATTAAGACAAGTTTGGGATACACTAAACATCAGGTATGGTAATAGGACTAACATAGCTAGGTATTTGTATGCGAAATTAGTAGCACCCCGAAAGTTTCTTAGCAGCGGGATTATAGAATTTTCCGGTGAGATCCAAGAGATTTGTAGACAGTTAGATTGGCTAGGTAAGTCTCATGAATATCAGAGTTCTATGGTTGTTGGAGCCATAGCATCTACTTTGCCGAAGGGTGGAGTAGGTACGCGTTGGGATAAGAGAGTTCTCTATATGATGGACCAGCAACAAAGAGACCCTACCATGGCTGATCTCATGTCATTCTTAAATGGAGAGGTAAGATTACAGCTCCTAAAGCAGTCTCGAGAGAAGACACCAGAGAATAAGGTTAGTGAAAAACCCGTTTCTAGGAGAAAGGTAACACCAGTGTGTTATACAGACGATGGCGAAAGCCAAACCTCTCAAGAGGAGAACAGCGGGAAAGACACTGAAAGATCTTACTATGACAACAAAACGCCTAAAGAGCAGGTAAGTAAATCCAAGTCTCGAACCAATGACAGGAGAGAACAGGTAAGAAAAACCCCTCCTACGTCTCCTAAGAGAATTCATGGAAGAAAGCCCGAGGAAATAACCAGTGTACGCAACACCACACAAGTTAAAGTAAGTAACATCAAACCCAAATGTGCATTGTGCGACGGGCCCCATCATTTAAGTGTATGTGATGAATTCTTAAAGAAATCCCTAAAGGATAGACGGGATGTCATTTGGGATAAGCGGTTGTGTTATAATTGTCTCAGACAAGGACACCAATGGCGGACCTGTTACTCAGACGCGAGGTGTGCTAAGTGCGGCGCGAAACATCATATCTTGCTGCACACCGAATTTGAAAGAACCAGCCCGAGTCAGGTAAGTGAGTCTGAACTACATGTCCAATTCAGTGATGTGAACGACACTGACCACAGCTCTGAGATAGAAGGATTTTACACGGACGAATTCTCCGACGAAAACGAATCCTGTTATATGATAAACACCGCGGTGTATCGAGCGCTTACGTATGAGACTGAGACCGATAATGAAGTCCAATCGAATATTCCGGACTGACAACCATCTTGGAAAGCGCCAACTTCCAACATCGGAATTCGGGAATTCCCCGTAGTTCAGCTGAGAGTCCATGGGCCTGGTAAGGGTTTTATAGTAAACGCCCTCCTGGACTCCGGCAGCACAGGAACATTTATCGATAAATAACTAGCCGAAGACATCTTTGCTGGACAACCCAAGTTCCGAACTAAGTTGAATCTTTCAGGAATTATGCAGGTTTGGAAATCTACAGAAGCTACAGACTACTATGTAGGCGCGTTGTCCACTCCCCAGGACGAACTAGGAGAACACAGCATAAGGTCAGTAAAAATGGTGGCGATAAAGAACTTTGCTACCAGCCAAGTGGAACCTTACAACTGGGATGAAGATGATTTTACCCAGCAGCATAATATCCCTAGATTCAACACCGACTACCCAGGGGTGCAAATATTGATCGGCCAAAATGCGCATGAGGCGCTTGAGACATTAGAGAAACGGCCTGCTCGACCGCAATCATTGCAAACCTATGCGGGAAGAACGAGAGTAGGTTGGTACTTCACTGGACCTTCCCGTAGAACACTCATGGAAAGATTACCTACCGAACACATACATCAGGTGAGTGAATGGGAAGAAGAAATCAGTGAGGGAGAGACCACACCTGAGGGAACACCATACTCCTCAGATAACGACGATATTACCCAATTATTTGACGAGGAAAATACAATCGACCTCCTCACCGAAAGTGAAGCTTGGAGAAACCAAGTGCACCTGTGCCATCTCATCAATCATGGCGGACAACTCAATTACAACGACGAGCTAAATGAGGTGATAGATCGATACAACGATAAGATTCGCGATGAACACGCTGTACGATTCTTTACTCACGAAGCTGTAGAGCCTAATTCCTACGACGAGGCTCTATCTGTCGAGGAGGAAAGAGCCAAGCAGATCCAGGTTTTCTTAACTACCCGTTTTCTTAAAGATCAAGGTAGATATGAAATTGGTCTTCCGTTCCGACGGCGAGAACCCAACTGTATAAATAACCGACCCTTGGCAGAGAAGAGAATCGCGCAACTACATCGGCGCCTTACGGCCAATGCTTCAGCTAAAGAGATGTATAAGACCCAGCTAAAGAAATTCATCGATAAGGGATACGCGGAGCGAGTACCGGAAGAAACACCCATAACTGAGAGAACATATTACCTAACACATCATTACGTTCCCAAACCCGGTAAACCCAATGAAGTCCGGGTAGTATTCGACGGCTCCGCCCTTTACATGGGCCAATCCCTTAACTCGGAGTTGTTGCCGGGACCCAACTTACTCCAATCCATGTTGGGAATATTCTTAAGATTACGGCAATATTCTATCGCTTTCACCTCGGATATAGAAGGTATGTTCTTACAAGTTAAGGCGCTGGATAGGGATCGAGACAGCCTACGATTTCTGTGGTGGCCTGAAGGAGAACTCAACCAAAAACCGGTAGAGTACTGGATGACCATCCAGGCTTTCGGGATCATCTCGAGCCCCTCGAACGCTTGTTCAATAGTGCGTACCACTGCTGATGACAACCGAGACGCCTTCTCTAAAGCAGTTATCGACAACATCAAACGGGATATATACATGGACGACAATTTAAAGTCCCTCCCATCGGTGGAAGAAGCCATTGATGTTGCCAAGGGAACGGTAGAGTGCTTGAAACGCGATGGATTTCGACTACTTATTTCTCCCCATGTATTCCTATCAACTCCATGAATTTGGAGACGCCAACGATATGGGAATAGGTATAGTAGCCTACCTGAGGGTTGAAACTCCGGATGGAATTAAAGTTGCCTTGGTTACCTCTAAGGCCTTGATATACAACAAGCTACGAGTTCCTCGAGCGGAGATAAAGGCGGCTCTATACGCTACAGCCATCGGACGGAATGTCACAGAACAGATCGACTATCCACTGGAGAAAACTGTCTATTGGACTGATGCTTTACTCGTTTTGGAGTATATAACCAATGAAGTCTGTCAGTTCAGCGTCTTCGTTACCAACAGAGTGGCCATTATACTTAGTCGCACTAATGTAGATCAATGGAGACATTGCCCTGGGTAAATCAAAGTTATTTAAACCTGTGATAGATCTGTCTGTACTACACATTTCCGGGGACGACACTGTGGATCTAAACTCCCCCGCAACAAATAAATCTGTTGTGGAAATCCGAGAAAGAGACTGGAAATCTGGAACACCAGACCTCTAGGCAGGGACTCTCACCTCTCCTGCAGAGAGCGATAAATCACTATAGCTCCTGGAATCGGCTTTGTAAGGCCGTCGTGTATTTGAAGCGATGCTTCCATCATCACTACTCCAGGATGAAGATCGCTAGTGATACCGCTCCACTGACATCTGCGCAGGTCCATGCTATTAAAGATCTTCCCAAATATAAAGTATCAGATAGGTTTCTGATGGAGAAGATCAGTTACCAGGAGCATGAAGAAACCAATAAGCAGATACTGAGACTCCTGCAATGCTATGAAGATTCCGATAAGTATTTCCTGTTGTTGAGAAATCCACAGATGCGCTTAAGGGATCGTTTCTCTAGCACAATGATAGATGGGTTAATACGTGTTGGAGGGAGATTAACTAATGCTCCATTATCCTTTGACACTAAATTTCCCATACTCATTAGAAATCTTGAAATACAAATCAAGATGATTGTCGATGTTCACAGTAAGCTTTACCATGCTGGTAGAGAACGAGTTCTTAGCGAAATTCGAACTCGCTATTATTTCCATAAACCCCGTAGAGCTCTGAACCAAGTTCTTAGGAACTGTATACCCTGTAGGAAAGCATTCAGTAGGCCTTTAACACAGCGAGAGGCAGAATTACCTAGGGAACGAGTAAGCTTCTAGGAACCACCCTTTACTAATACCGGTGTGGATTTATTTGGCCCTATTGAAGTATATCGTGCTAGGACTACAGTCAAGCGATGGTGTATCATCTTTGTCTGTATGACTTGTAGAGCGATCCATCTAGATATGGTGAACGATCTATCTACCAACAGCTTCATACTGAGCTTACGCCGACAGATCGCTTGCTTTGGAATTAGCAACATGATGAGATCTGATAAGGGAACGAACTTCATTGGCGCCAATAATGAGATCAAAGCTTACGTTAAAGACTGGAACCAAAGACAGGTGGACGATCAGCTAAGGGTAACAGCATCTAGCTGGACCTTCAACGCCGCCGACGCCCCTTGGTGGGGAGGAAGTTGGGAGAGATTAATAAGGAGCGTGAAGACCGCATTTCACTTTATAGTGCCGTGCCGCGCATATCTCACCGACGAACTTTTGCGGACGTTAATGGAAGAAATCGCCGCCTATCTTAACGAGAGACCGCTTATACCAGTCTCATCGAGTCCCGACTCCCTAGAAGCGCTAACACCCGCGCATTTCCTACTGAAGAAACCTGTAGCCATGCTCCCACGATCGGAAATCACGGACGGAGACGAATACTGCCTACAAACTTGGCAACTTATGCAGTTATTATCCCGTCGTTTCGCTGACCATTTCGAAAAACATTATCTGCCTACGCTACAACTTCGAACCAAGTGGTTTGCACAGCAAGAAAACGTCAGCGCCGGAGACATGGTCCTTATTGTGGAATCAGATCTTCCACGTAAGCGGTGGCAGACAGGTCGTATCATCGAGACTCATATATCCGATGATGGTTTAGTGCGATCGGTAGAACTCGTCGTCATGCGACGTAACTTTAAGAAACCTGGAATTGTATTCGAAACGCAGCAACTCAATCGCCCAGTTGGTCGTTTATGTTTACTGGAAAGAGACAGAGAACTATCCGGAAACTATGGAAGGCAAGATACTCTTCCCACGACCACCTCCCTAATCCAACAAACATCTAGGGACTCCCCAACGTAACCGCGTCTGGAGTGGTGTGTGACTATATTATTTTATATGTTTTTATTATTTTTATATTTATGTATGTTTTATTACGTAATTTTATTATAATCGTTTTCTTTAATATTATTTAGTAGAATGTTATTTTAGCGATTATTTAGTAGATTAGTGCAATATATACTCGTGTTTATTACTTAATTACTTATATTATATATTTAGTGCAACGGCGAGAAATAATACTTTTTCTCCTTCCTTACTGTCCGTATCATATTATAAATACGTACGTGACTACAGTAAGATGAAATATTCGTACTTATTAAAGTACAATAAAGCTCCTACTATACTCAAGTATTATTGGTAAGTAGAGTATTAGGAATGCAAAATTCAGATCCTCGTGTCTCGGCTAAACCAAGCTCTGGGTAGACCTTGGAAACGACTCGCCTCTTCTCACTGACATTGCTTCTTGCAATATTGCTCTCATACCGTATATTAAATAATACATATAGTAGCGTGATGTCCCTTTAACAGTAGCGTAAAACGCCAAATAAATCTGTTAAACCCTTTGACCATCTGTAATTCTAGTCGATTAAGATATCGCGGCACCCACCAATATACTTGAAAGACAAAATTCTAGAATCAGTGGTTAACGTCCCCAGACATGTTCTGGAATAAATCGGTGCCCATCTTAAATATTAAATAGTTAATATTTATAAAAATCTATTAAAACAAATGTTATAATAGAGTAAATGCATACAAATATACTCTAAGGAGTTTGTAAACCAAGAAAATCTATAAATCAAAATCTGTTAAAATTTAGATCCTTTAAAATTCTAGTCGATTAAGATATCGTAGCACTTACCGATACTCTTAAAAGGACAAATTTCCTAGAATCAAGGATCCCAGTCCCCAGACATGTTCTGGAATAAAATTGTGTCTATTTTAATATTAAATAATAAAATTTACGGGAATAATTTTAAATTCATATCCTCTCATGAATTTTATAAATTGTCATTTTATGCAATTTATGACATTCCCAAAATTCCATTAATTAATAGATCATGGGAGCGGAGATTCACCCTATTAAGTATATTAGCGTAAGAGAATCTCCAATATATAGTAAATAGCCGATAAAATTCATAAAATCATGTATAAGGGGGAATATTGACAATTAAAGAATTACTATTAAATAGCATCCCAGATCTGTATGCATGAGAATTACCCTAATTCTACCGCTAGCTTTCCATAATGTCACCATAGCAACAACCACGCTAGAATTAGAAGCGAGTTAAAAGAACAATAGAAAGCTTGCCCCATTGAATAGCATACGGAATAAATAGCGCACTGCTAGCATCCAGGGATACATAATAATAACGTGGCATTCTGGAAGGCACTTGACTAACGGACAAATGGCCCGAATGTGTACAATTTTTGACAGTTGTGTGGAATTTGTGCGTTTATAGGTGAATGTTACTACTAAAGTGTGTTTACAGTAGCGAGTCGCAATTGTGAAAGTAGCCCTACCTCTGCAGTAAGAACCTGAAGTAAATCTAAGCCCTTGGGACGGACAGTGGAGTGACTCGCGCTGGTTATTGTTGTCGTTGTGTAGCTACTACATTGGCGATAGGCACCGCGACAACAGTACATCGGCGCTGAGGATCTTGCGCTGTCCGGGGGCAGTGAGGGGTAGGCAGCGACGACCACTAGCCTAATTATAATTAATTATAATATTGATAAACTCATATAGCAGCTATGACTGAGTTGATAGAAGATGATCTTGGTATCAGGGAGCGATATACCCTAACATTGCAAGCGTTTGTTGATAGCTTAATACGCGGCGACGCTAGTCCAACTACTACGGAGGACGATGGCTGTTATATCGAACCGCCAATGTCCAAGGAACAACTCACGCGTGAATTGGACTATAGAAAATTCACCACTCGCTACACGCATCGTAATGGTACGTATATGGACTTCTTAACTACTGGCCATCCTATCGATTTACACGATACGGACGATGTAGACACCGAAAGGGAAATGGATCTATTTAAATATCATACCCAGCGGAGTCGGAACGATAAACCGAGAATCGAACACGAAAATTATATTCTAAACCGACTCGAAAGATAGAATGTGGAAGAAGGTTTATAAAGACAAGTAGAGGAGAACCCACTAGAGAAAAACCATACGTTAATGTCCAGGGTCCATAATGTGAATAGTTTTCCCCGGGGCGCGGGTGCTCGCTTGGCGGTCTCCTTCGAGAGGCTGTAATTTCCTCTTACTTCATCCTCTTCCTGCAATTATTGTGATCAGTGTCACAATCAAAAGAGTAAGAATGAGTAATGACGTAACGGGAAAACATGTCCATCGTGGTATCTTATAGATACTACCACATATCCTCCCTCCTCCTTACTACTATTCTCCCTCTATACATCGCTATCGAAGATACAATATGTTGATGGAAAAACCCTCTTCGTCCCATCTTCTCTTCCCAACGCGCTCGGAGCTTTAGGAGACGATTGATCAATCCTAGTGGTATCGTGGTATGGATCGTACCGCCTCCTAATAAACCTCCCCGTCCCTTACTATTGATCTGGATGCTTATATTGGTGTCTGCACCTCCTGTCCCTGTACCATTGTATTGATATTCATAGTATCAAATACTACTTCTCTTGCTTTTGATTAGATAATCAACCACCCCTAATTTCCTCAAGTCCACGACCGTGATACAAGGACTAAAAGGACACGTGGATAGTCTGTGAACAACCGGTACCATTATGTGTCATAAATCTGGTTGTTCACCTCCCTTAATGATTGGGGATAAATTCATTTGGAGATGGTCTTCGAATGTTGAATCCTCCTACTGAGATCGTATTTATGAATATTTCGGAATACGACATAGGCCTTCCCCTGCTATCTACCATCACTTGACTGGAAGACATATTAGGAATACAACAGGAACATGGAGAATATCCCATATTCTTTCGTAGATACCCAGCTGATTGCTCCCTGGGCAGAAGGCCGAGGTTTCTTCCGAACTTTGTATGCCAATACACCCAGTGGCATCAATAAAGTACAACGAACCTCCATCGGACATCTTGCCTTCCAAGAATACGGATGGAATTTCAAAGTCAGAAACCCTATCAACTATCAACATGTATATGGAGATCATTATTCTCGATTATACTTCGACGGACCATTGACTGCACCTGGCGTTGTGTATAGCTTCATGAGTGTTCCACTTCGTCCCTGATTAGCTATATACACTATCTTCGAGAACGCCGCACTTGCCGGTTGGCTAGCCGATGTGTGCAGTCGTACTATACGCGCCCATCCCTTAATACTTGGAACCAAACTCGCCAAGCTAGATGAACACAATAAATTCATCCGCTTCGAATGCTTTAGGCGCTTTCTGACTCCGTTCCGTAACGTTGATAGTCAGTTCAAGGACCGCGCTCTGACCAAGCTCAGCCTAACAGACTCAGCTGCTGAGAAGTCAGACAGCGCTGGATTCGCCATTTTCAAGGACGTTTGTATACAGAACTTACATTCCTCTGTTATACAAAGACCTCGAATCCCCACGGGTTATTCTATCGTGGAAGTTCAGACACTGGGTTCGCTTGAGGAGACAGCCACACCTACCTCAGCTATGCAATTTGAAGACGAACCAATATGCTTAGAATCCGAGGAGATTCAGCCCACAGCGCCCCGGAGCAGTGACAACGACTACGTCCTGGAATGGTATCAAGGTCCACAATGTCTCACCGCGTACGATTATCGGCATGCTAATTATGTCTCTAGGAAACGTTGCCGATTGTGCGCATCTCGAGACCATTTCACCCCGGTGGACTCCAAAGTACCCTGCTCCTACTTCCATGAACAGCCTACGATGGAGATCTATTGTGCGTATTGTAGACTCAATAACTTGCACATTTTCGCAGTCTGCCCCCAATTTATGACTCAATGCCATCATTGTCAGTTTAAAGGACATGCAAGTTTTGATTGCCCTTTCAACTGTGATCTGGAAAGCGTAGATGAAATGATTACCCTACGCTACATCCGAGCCTGGGAAGCGAACGTGGATTTACATTGTGAGTCACATCATCGCTATTATCCTGGACGTGCCTACGAAGGAGTTTATGCGTTACACCCGTATCTATTCGCGTCCGTTGAACAAAAATCTCGCACACCGAGTTACGAACTAATGAAGCGTGTTGGCGAGAATATTTCGACCAAATTTGTTCGTAAATATCTCAGGAACATTAATCCCAATGATCTTAATTCCTGTAGCTTGATCAACTTCATCCGTCAAGATCCGGAATATGGTGACTTGTTCGTCGGCTCGCATCCAGAACTACAGGAAGTTCATAGACGAACCTATGAATATAGAGCCCGAGAACGCGAGTTAGAAAGAACCATCAAACCGAGGAAATTTCTCACTACTCACGGTCCACCTACCACTCTCGTGCAGACGACTCGTCAGGGACCAGTAAGAGCTGCTGTCCTGAAACGCGCTCTGAAGGTTGTTCGACCTCGCTCCACTGAGGTTGATATCGATCAACCGGGTACCTCAACCGGCGGATACACCGACCGTAACCCTAAACCTTCCGATGCAATTGTATTGCACCCTTCACCCAGGAGTTATAGCCCTCCTAGTAAAGTGGCTCGCCCCAAAGAGAAAAAGACTCTTGCTAGCCTCAAAAAACTGCGTAAACGCCGTTCGCGTAAGAAGGACTAACTGTTTAGAGTATTTTTATATTTTAGAAACTGTGATTTTTTATATTTTATAGAATTAAATCCCATTTTCTGGGAGCGGTGTAAAAGCTTTTGCGGATATAACAAGTCATTTTTCTCCGCAATGTACCGTGTAGGTGTTTTAGCGGACTTAACAAGCCATTTTCTCCACAATGTACCGTGTAGGTGTTTTACCGGACATAACAAGCCATTTTCTCCGCAATGTACCGTGTAGGTGCTTTAGCGGACATAATAAGCCATTTTCTGCCGCAATGCGCCTAATACTCTAAAAGACTGGAACTCAGATGACGAAATCTGTCAGCTGATTTACTGTAAACGTGGAACCTCTCTTTGTTCAGCTCGCTCAGCCAATCAGAGCGATTTTCATTTTATCTTGCACAAGATGGCGAAATCTGTCAGCTGATTTACTGTAAACGTGGAACCTCTCTTTGTTCAGATCGCTCAGCCAATCAGAGCGATTTTCATTTTATCTTGCACAGAGTCCTACGGAAAACCGCGCAATGCATTACGGTTTTTGTTTACCTTTTCTGAGCCTCAGAACATCGGCTTAGAAATTCTTCTGTGCTTCTGTAGAAGTTTCAGACTTTGGCCAACATTAGACGGCTTTGATTATAAGAACGTAAATCTATTATCATTCCAAACAAACTGCACTCAACTCAACTGCGGTACTGGCAAACCAAACATACCAAACTGCATTATTTTACTTCTGTTTACTGTCTGTTATTAATTGTTATATGTTGATGGATATGTTGTTATATTTGGAGAATACCGATAAATAATCATAAAACCCCCAACCTTCTTGATTACTGAAGGTAAGAGGGACCGGTTACCTGTAGCAATCGCGACTTACATTATAGTGGTTTTAGTGTGAATTAAATGCTATTTCATAATCCCTACATGTGTCAGTTGCTATCCTCCTTATATATGATTAAATTCAGTGACGGTCGGCAGATCAGTGTGCAGCAGTGTGAAGTCGTATGCAGTATTGTGACAGATAATAAAGCATCTCCTAAAGAATGCGCTATTTACGAAAATCAGTAGCCATCTCGTTGTGTTTAGTATAAGTAATAACTCTGTTTTTATACTTAAAGCGCCACGTCCTAAAGGAACTGTTAATATTTCCCCGAAAGTGAATAATATTGTCAGAGATTATATAGTAACGATCAATCGAATAATACCGTAGGTCTGCACCGCAATTGTACGCGCTTTTGAAGACCTTTAGCAGTTTAACCTGCCAAAATTTATATGTCTTTTGGTTTATAAATCGACTCTAGAAGATGACAATATTTAATACCAATAAACACAACATTAGCAGAAGCCAGCCTAGTGCGCGTCCATTCACCCGCTGGATAATCCCGGGAGACTGGATTCTGTCGGCTTAGATTATTATTGCAGTGAAGCTTACGGTATTGTATTATTCGATTGATCGTTAATAATTAATTTCTGACTAATATTATTCACTTTCGGGAAATATTAACAGTTCCTTTAGGACGTGGCGCTCTATCTAAGTAAACAGAGATATGACTTATACTAATCACAACGGTAAGTCGGTAAGGCTTATGATTCACGTATGAGGCGCATTCTTTAGGAAATGCTTAGTTATCAGCCACAATCATGCACACTACCGGTAACACACAATACTGCTCACTAACTTGCCGACCGTCAATGAATTTTATCATATATAAAGAAAATAGCAACGGACCAATGTAGTGCTTATCAAATAGCATTAAATTCAATACACACCACAATAATATAAGTCGCAATCGCTATATATAACCCGTCTTTCTAACCTGTAGTGTATCAAGAAAATTGGGAAATTTGGGTTCTTTATAAATGTTCTCCAGATAATATTCAATCAACTGATATAAAATATGACAACAGTAAAAACATTAAGACGGTAGGTTAAGATATAATATGAACAGATATGTACAGTGATATGTTAAGAATTGTGCCGCCGATTTGATTTGATAACAGTCATACGCTCTATAATCTTAAGCCTACTAATGTTTCTTTTTAGAGCCGTTGTTTCTGGCTTAGACAGCAATAACAACAAAGTATCAGTAAAAAACTGTAAGACTGAACAATCCCAGTATGATCGGCTCAAAGCTCCACATCGACAGAGAGAATCGCTCTGATTGGCTGAGGCCAAACAAAGAACCATGCGTCCAATGGCTGTTTCCATTTAAGCAACCAGCTGTTAGATGTCGTAATCTGAATCATCACGGCTAAGCTGCGTAAAGTATTTGCCGTATTGTGGGTTTTTTGCCTTACCATGTCCGCTAAAACACGTATATAGAAGAATGACTGTTATGTCCGTTAAAAACACCTGTAACGGTACCTTGCGGGCAAGGGGAATATATATACAGTTAGAGAACCCTTTTAGAGTATTCCAGCGCCTAGGGGGAAACTGGATTGCGAAGCAAAGGGGCCAGTTATATCCCACAGAAGCTTTTACACCGCTCCCAGAAAATGGGATTTGAGTCTATTAATATACAAAAATCACGGTTTCTAATATACGTAAATACTCTAAACAGTTAGTCTTTCTTGCGCGGACGGCGTTTACGCAGTTTTTTAAAGCTAGCAAGAGTCCTTTTCTCTTTGGGGCGAGCCACTTTACAAGGAGGGCTATAACTCCTGGGTGAAGGGTGCAATATGATTGCATCAGAGGGTGTAGGATTATGGTCGGTGTATCCGCCAGTCGAAGTACCGGGTTGATTGACGTCAACGTCAGGTGAGAGGGGTCTAACGGCTTTGAGAGCTCGTTTCAAGACAGCCGCTCTTACGGGTCCTTTACGAGTGGTCTGAACGAGGGCCGTGGGTGGACCATAGGCAGTTAGAAACTTCCGGGGTTTAATGGTCCTTTCCAACTCGCGTTTGCGGGCTCGGTATTCGTAAGGCCGTCGATATTGTTAGCTTATTCAATCCCGCCAACACCCCATAAAGTTGTAAGCCGATAAGCAATATTGGGAGCCACGAGATTGGGCAATTAACCAACTCGTGCCATCCCAATAAGAGTGGGAAGGAAGCACACAATAGAGGGTCAGGGGCCAAACCCCTAACCCAAGGAGAACAGGTGGAGTGAAGGGGAATACTCCACGGGGCGCCAACAAGGGTATCAACCAATCAGAGGGGGGAATGGCATCGATTGAGTAGCAGTAAGGCCAACCGTGCAGTATAGCCACTTGGCAGTAATATTACCTATTCAGTTATCTCAGTGCAGGAGTGCTAGCGTAGGGTACAGCCAATTAGTTTAGTTAGGGGATCACGGGACTTTAGTTACCGTATCCCGCCTTGTACACATTTACAATATATCCATATCTTATAACCTCCTATTATACACCGAACTTCAGAACTCAGTCACTTTATTTCATCCTTATACACGGCGGGGACGCGTGGACTAAATTACCACAACCGGATAAATCGGGATCCCCCTTGGATCCCGTCACAGTAACTAAATCGGTGCTGCTTCCCCAGCTAAACTCAGTAACTAAACCCAGCTGCCGCCCTAGACAAACTCTATAAACACTAGCCACCGAAATCTGCAGAAGAGAGATGAGCGATTCGGGCGAGACACCACCGCGGACCCCGGACGAAGACCTAACGATCCGCGAGGCCGCGACCAAACGATACAGGCCCACGACGCCGGAGCCATCGATAGTGGGCGGACCGGAAGTCGAGGATGAGGGGGGCCTGGAGCTCGAAGCCGAGCCAAGAGAAAGGGAGAGCGAGAAGGAGGGAGAAAGAGCGGAGTCGACACGGGAAGGAGAACGGCGCGCCGATGTCGCCGGCCAGCTACCGGCCGAGGGCGACGAGCGGCCCACCGAAACGGCGACGATGGGGCCGACGGTGCGACGCCGGACGCGAAGAGACGGAACAAAGATCGGTACCGATGTCGCCGGCCAGCTACAGGCCGAGGGCGACGGACGGCCCACCGGAACGGCGACGGTGGAGCCGCCGGTACGACGTCGAACCCGGAGGGAGAGGGGAGAAGTCGGCGACGAGGACGTCAGGGTTTCTGAGCGACTCCGACGCGCTTACATCGCAACCCGGAGGATACTAAACGATGCCAAGAAGAAAGGGGCGAAGGTGGACGAGGTGAGACTGAGGAAGCGACTAGGTGAGTCGGATAAACACTTTAGTTATCTAATACACTTTGAGCAGAGAGAGCTAGCCGAAACGAGGGCACATGAGATTGCCGTGGAACTATTGGAACTGTGGGAGCGTGGGGGTATGGAACCTAGTGTAGGGCCAGTGTACATAGGGCCATACTCGGTCGATGCCCGGGGAATAAAACCGGTGGGTTGGAGGGGACTCGAAGGGGGCGAATCCGAGGTTAACTCCGAGGATTCGGCCTCGTCGGTCGGAGAAAGTTCCGGGAAGCGGGGGAGAGCCAGTGGGTCGGGAAGGCGGAGGGAATCCGTTACAACCGATAAGTCTGCTACATCCTCCGTAAAAGAAAGACGGGTGAGAGAGATAGAGGCCAGACACCGTCTCAATCTAGCGGTGGAAGCTAATAGAGAAGTAGGTAGACGGCTAGAGGAGGGGAGAGTGATGCTAGAGAGGGAAGCGGTGTCGATTAAAGAGTTAAGGGAAAGGGGCGAAAGGGCCGCGAGGAACCTTAGGGAGTATGACGAGATGGAGTTGAGGGAAGAGAGGGAACGCGAGGCGGAACGCGAGAAACGCGAGGCGGAACGCAGGGAGCGTGAGGCGAGAAAGGAAAGTGAACGCAGGGAGCGTGAGGCGAGAGAGGAAAGTGAACGCAGGGAGCGTGAGGCGAGAGAGGAAAGTGAACGCAAAGAGCGTAAGGCGAGAAGAAGAGAGGGGATTGTGAGAGAGATGGAATTGGTCGAGCAGAGAGAACGGGAGTCTAGCGAGAAAGTAACAAGAGAGGAGAGTGGCCGAATAGAGTTAGAGAAACGGCGAGAGAAACTCCTAGAGTATACAGCTGTACACGCGCGCGATTTGGAACGGGCGCGGGCAGGAGTGTCTGAAAGCGGGGCCGGCTCGAGTATTTTTGAGGAGCCGAGGGCCGTAGATACATTTATTAATGCCCCACTGACAGGGACCGCACGACAGACCCAAAACTGGTGTGACCGTACGGGCGGGGGGGGTAATAATAATGATGGTACAGTAGGCGTTGTTAATATTGATAATACCGTATGGGACAACACTAATCAAACCTTTATTGCAGGAAATACTTTACCTAGTGGTAGTAATTTAAATTTAAATCAGAACAATCCTAGTGTTAATGTAGGAGATAATTCTAATATTGATGTAGTTACGCAAAATAATTCAAATAATCAAAATAATAATCCAAATTCGAACCTACAAAATAATTTAAATAACGCGATCACGCAAAATAATTCGAATAATTTAAATAATGACCTAAATCCGAATTTACAAAATAATTCGGATAACGTGGCCGCCCAGAGTAATACAAACGATTTTGTTTTGGGCGAGCAAATTAATTCCGTTTCCAATATGGGTGTTATTAGTGTAGACACGTCGGGCCTACGTAACCAGGGATCAGAGGGCCTGGTAGGCCACGTAGTTAGTAGACAGGGAGCAGAGGGCCTGGTAGGCCACGTAGTTAGTAGACAGGGGGCAGAGGGCCTGGTAGGCCGCGTAGTTGGTAGGCAGGAAGTAGAGGGCCTGGAAGGCCACGCAATAGCAGAGGGAGAGGCGGAGATGAATAGACCCGACTGCGGTAGGGTTGATGTGTCGACTAGAGAGACATATAGTAGTGGGGCGAGAGGTAGCGTAGTTAGATGTAGCGAGTGGGGGGGGGCTACGAGCACCCCACAACAGAAAGTTAGCGGCGAGAGGGGGGGGGGGCAGAGAGTGTCCCACAGCCGTCAGCGGACAATGCGAGGGCCGAACAAGGTAAACCGCAACAACCGGCGACGGAAAGTAATAGGGGGATTGCGAGTATCCCCAGCGACGTGCGATCGAGCAGAGAAAGACAGGTTGACGTCGCGGGAGGGCAGACGGAGCGTCGAGCCCGATCAGAGGAGGAAAGAAGAACAGTGGGGTTTAACCGGGAGGTCGACGAGAGATCTCGTGAGCGGGAATATTCCACTGATAGGAGAAGAGAGGAAGAGAGTAGTAGAAGTATCGCCGCAAACGATAGAAGAGTGAGGACGGACAGCGAGCCGTCGGTAGTCGAGATGAGAACGGAGAGTCAGTGGGGTCGGACTCCGGGAGATTGCCGTCGCCCCGGAGGGATGCGATCCGGTGAGACGCATTACACGTCGAGAGAGGGGTACGCGATGTACCGGTACGAAGATGAAAACAGTGGAGAGGGGGGTCGAAGAGAAACTTTCCGACGGAACATACCTACCGATCGAGAATACGGTAGCCGCGGGGAGGATTATTCGAGAAGAATAAACTTCGATCCCGAGCAACATATGCAGACTGTAGGGCATACTGTAGGTCTTACTGCACATACCGTAGGCCATACTGAGAGAGGCAATGTAGGCGATAGGATAGCGCGGACAACGGGATTAAACCCGGAAGTCGCGGAATACATACCGGCGAGTAGGCCAGAAGCTGATAGGCCTATAGCGGTACCGGCACAGCAGTATGACTACAGCATGCAGGGACATAACATATACCCAGGGGAGGGGGGAATTATTGCGGATAGGTGTATGGGCCCCAACATATTAACATCAACCCCAGTACCAAACATACCGGTGGGGGGGGGACAGGGTGACATTCCCCCATCACAATATCAACAATATACCCCAACAGGAACAAGAACAACGAGACCCCTAGATGAAAACAGGTCGTGTGATACAGACATATGGAGGGGGCCGCTACCCCCGATGACATATCCGAGTCAGAGAAGATCAAGAAATAGGACGGACGAACCGCACCAGACAGGGGAAACTATACAGCACCCGTCGAATCCATTGGAAGCGCAGGCAATGGGGATGGCCACGTTGATCGATGCGTTGAAGACAAGGATCGAACTACCACCCGTGGAACCATTCAAATTCGATGGGAGCAGGCCGGAAGAATACTTACAGTTTCGGCGAATGTATAGTAACGAAATACTAACAAAAAACTTGACGCAGGCGGAGTGCCTAAAGTATCTACAAGTGTACACGGGAGGCCCAGCATACGACATCGTGAGGCAATATCAGGGAATAGAGGGCGGTTTCACGACAGCATGGCGGGCACTGGATAGGGAATACGGGCACCCGGCCAAGATCATCAGGCAAACGCTGAGAGGCATAACATCGGGTGGCCTACAGGATAATCCCGTTTAATTAAGACGTTTGCTAACAAAGTCGAGAAGGCGCTGATCGTGCTGAAGACGCTAGACGCGCCATACGAGCTCAACGCGTCCAATAACATCACCACGATAGCGCAGGCACTACCGAGCTGGCTGCGCAACAAATGGAGGAAGATCGCTTTCTCCACCCGAGACAAGAAGGGTGCGGAACCAGGTTTAGAAGAAATGTCAAACTTCTTAAATTACGAGGCTGAACTAATAACGGACCCAGTCTATAGTGAAGATAGCCTGGGAAAGGCACCAAAGACAGATCACTACAGGCCCAAACCAGAACACAATACATCAAACGCATTGCCGAGGCTCAGACAATCATTGCCATACGCAGCGACGCAGGGGACTACAAGTCCACAGACAAACGAAGATAAGACAACATCAAGGGACGGACAGGGGAACAATAACAACATAAATAAACATAACCCCAGTACGTCCAGTAGGCCAAATCCAGTCAATAAGAACAGTAGGGACTTTGGTACAAATATAACTGCGATACGCAACGCATTGTATAAAGAGGGCTACGACCCAAAGAGCAAATGCCAGTTACACGCAAATGCGCTTCATAAAACCATGAACTGCAGGTACTGGCAGGCGCTACCGAGGCAAGACCAGATAGATTACGCGTCGAGCAATAAAATCTGCTCGCGATGTGTAAAGAGTGGACACAAGGCCAGGGAATGCCAAGAGAAGCCGGTCAAGTTTGGCCAAAGGAGAGGCCAGACGATGGCAACGAGCACAGTAGGGGCGAAGAAGAGAGGAACAGTGCTACTTGGAGTAGTACCAGTACGAGTGATCGGAGAAGGCAATCGATCAGTAACAACACTAATGCTGGTTGATAGTGGAGCTGCCTTCACACTAGTTGAGGAATGGATAGCCGAAGAAATAGGGTTGAGAACGAGGCCAAGCAGGATGGCGGTGACAACCATCTCTAGCAAGGACGAGGTCCTTGCTCAGGTCAGGTCAGGTATTCTAGGTCATTGATCAAGAAAACTTGCCACCTCCGTGCAGCATAAAGGAGGTGCCACCTGTAGCTGCATAGACCCTCTTACTAGGGCAAATCTGGTTCTGTAACTAGGACCCCCTTCGTTCTGGGATAAGGACGCCCTTGGTCCTGGATTAAGGACCCATATACTTGGCTGCAGGGGTATATGGCCTGACCAGGCAGATGGTGATCTACCAATGGCTGGTTAGGAGTAGAGTGTTCTCATGTCCACTCTGAGGGCACTTCACTGCGACCTGCACCTGGCAGCAAGGGTACAGGGCATGACCCAGCAGATGAGCTGCAACAGCCAATGGTGGGTCATGTACGCCAGAGTAGATATGGGTGATGGGCCTCATATCTGACTCCATTGCGACACCCACCCTGTGGAATGGCAAACCAGGGTGTGGTATTTGCCCCGAGAGCTGACTCGGCAAAAAAGCACCCCCCAACCCCCACTATGGATTACATTAGCAATGCGGAGGTCCGGCCACTAGAGGCCAGTGGAATTACCGGACACATTCGGCCTCACAGGCGTCAGTTAACTCCTGACCGGCTGCCTGTCTCACCCCCTACTGGAGAGAGAGCAGCCAACAATTCTTTGAGTCCCTTTCCTGATGACCTTTCTGGCCCAAACCCTGGGTCACCAGGGAGGCCAGATTGTGATGGGGAGAGCGATTCTGGAGTTGGAGGCTACTCTCATGTTCCACCCCGACCAACAAAGCCATTGGTGAATCTCAGGCAAGTCACTAGACTAGCCTCAGTAAACACCCTAACACTCGGGTCTCCAATGCGACAAGGTGAGCTGACTGCCTTGGCAGATAAGCTTTCTCTTAGCGCAGTGGGTGTTCAAGAGCACCGAATGCAGACTGGACAGACTGATGAGGTTCTGATTAAGGACATGGGGGGCGGTTGGCGACTCGCCCTCGCGTCAGCAGATGATAGTGGCAATGGTGGAATTGGTCTATTGATGAATCCAACTGCACATGCAGCATTGGACAAAATAGACCAAATCTCTAACCGCATCATCCGTTGCCACTTCTCATGTTCTGGAAGACTGGCTAAGAAGTTTCCTAAGGTGGTTCTGATTGTGTGCTACTCTCCAACTAGTGTTGCCCCTGTAGAGGAGGTGGAAAATTTCTACCACAATCTACAAGCAGCAACTGATGGAGTGGATCAGCATGCATTCTTAACATTCCTGGGAGACTTTAATGCAAGTCTGCATCAATCACCTACATCGCCCTGGGTCTATAGCAATAGTGTTAACCGAAATTCTGTCCATCTTCAGGATTTTATCTCTGGAAATGGATTGTTTTCGGCTGGAACCCAGTTCAAGAAGCGAACTGGAAAGCTATGGACTCATAGTGGACCCAGTGGTCACAAGTCCCAGATAGACCATATTCTGTTTCGTAGGAAATACAGGAGCTCTATACAAGACTGTAATGCATTTACACTTCGACCCTTCTCCAGTGATCACCGCCTTATTGTGGCCAAGGTAAGACTTAGTCTGCGTGCTAGCAGAACAACGAAATCTGCCTTGCCACGGCATGACTGGTCCTCTCTGTTGCAACAGCCAAGTGTGAGATCCAGCTTCACACTACAGCTGAGCAACAGGTATGAGGCTCTTGCCTCTGAGGCGGCAGATCACTGTGAGGGCTATACTGCCTTTACAGAAGCAGTTAAGTTAGCAGCTGCAGAAACAGTTCCTGTATACCCTCGAAACAGGAAAAGGGCCCCCTGGACTGACAACAAAATTCAGAAGTGCCGAAATGACCTTCATAAGGCGCAGAAAGAGTCCCGACTCAAACAGACTACAGCGGCCAAGAATGCAGTTAAAGCTGCATCTAGGTCCCTGAACAGGCAGTACTCTGTTAATCTACAGGAGCTAATAAACCAACAGGTTGATGCCATCAATGATGCTGACGACAGCAGGCAATCATCCCAGGCATGGAAATCGATCAATCTGCTTACTGGGCGGAAAAGCCAACCAACCACCAAGGTTAAGGCTGAATCACCAGCCGATCGCCTCAATGGTTGGAAAGCCCACTTTGAAAAGCTCCTCAATAATGACAGGGTATTGCCTGATAACTTTATAGAAGTAAAAGTGTCTGAGTCTGTACTCCCAGATATTCCCATTGGCGATATCTCCTTTGCAGAAGTGAAGGCTGCTGCAAAGAGCATTAAGACCAATCGTGCCAGTGGAGTAGATGGTGTTCCCCCTGAGGTCTTTAAAATACCTGAGTGTTTAAAGCTCATCTATCCCATCATAGTAGACATGTACCGTACAACAAGAGTCCCACAAGAAATGAAAACAAATAAGTTGGTGCCAGTCCCCAAGAAGGGCAACCTAACACTCTATGGTTCTTTTCGGGGAATCTCATTGATCTCGATTGCTGCAAAACTATACAATAGAATTCTATTAAATCGCATCAGGGATCCCATTGAGAGACTGCTACGTGGAAATCAGAATGGGTTCCGTAAAGGTCGTGGGACCATGGAGCCCATTTTGGCACTTAGAAGGATAATTGAAGAGTTATCAAAAAAGAAAGACAGGCATCTGGCTGTTATCTTTGTTGACTTCTTCAAGGCCTTTGATTCAGTCTCTCGCTCACGTATGTTCAGCATACTTTCATTATATGGGATTCCTGATGAAATTATTGCAGCAATCAGATCAGTATACGATGGTTCGACAACATTTGTGTCTACTGTTGACGGTGACACAGAACCATTTGAAGTGTTATGGGGCGTACTCCAAGGAGACACACTTGCACCATTCTTGTTCATTATTGTGGTTGACTATGTTCTACGCATGTCCTTAGATCATCATAATGATGATGGGGTGATGATAACTCCACCTACTGGCTCCAGAAGTCGAGGAAATCCTGCCAAGTACCTAACTGATCTAGACTTTGCTGATGACTTAGGAGTACTCTCAGAATCATTAGAGGGAGCCCAACGGCTCCTCAGCTCATTAGAACATGCTGCTTCTAGTGTTGGTCTTTTTATTAACTCCAGAAAGACCAAAATTCTGACAGTTAACTTTGAAAGTCCTCAGCAAGTCTCTGATCGGATGAGCATAAGCTCAAAGGATGGTATACTTGAGCATGTGGACGACTTCTGTTACCTGGGATCATGGATCCGGAAGTCAGGTGAGGACCTTCGAATACGTAAGGGAAAGGCATGGGCAGCTTTGAATAGGCTTTCCAGGATTTGGAAGTCACCTAGAATTAATCGGAAACTTAAGGTCCGATTATTTAGAGCAGCAGTAGTTCCAGTACTCCTCTACGGGAGTCCATGCTGGGCTCTAACTGCTGAGGACACCAAATCTCTGGATGGCACATTCACAAGAATGCTACGCCGGGTACATTGTGTCAAGTACAATGCACACATCTCCAACCAGACACTATATAACATTGGAGGTGTCTCATTGGTTCCCCCAAGCTTGACACTAGAACAAAATCGCCTCCGCTTTGCAGGACATTGCTTTCGCCGTGAGGACCAGCCAGTGCATAATCTTGTACTTTGGCAGCCTCATGGAGTGAATAAGCATGGTGGACAGCCCATGACTTTCTTGAGACGCATCTTAAAGGACACTGGCCTTAAAGATGCGGATGATCTAGCAAATGTCATGGGTGATAGGGAGTTGTGGCGGTGCAATTTTGTTGACAAGCCGGCACAGCATTCTTAAAAATGCAGCTGCAATGCAGCATGCCGATCCTAGTAGTAGCAAGGACGAGGTCCTAGAGATGAGGACAGGACGGTGCGCAATTGCAGCAGTGGCACCAGGATGCGATTATGGGGCAACCATCGACCCCATCCAAGTAATAGAGTCAATTAACATCAATGCCAGGCGGCCAACCAACATCGAGGTCGAGCAATACAAATTCCTGGACAACATTGACTTCTCAATCCCAGACGTGGACGTTAGGAAGGTGTCCATCATAGTAGGCATGGACTGCCCAACAGCCCACGAGAGAATGCAAACGGTCTTCGGCGAAGACAAGCAGAGCGACCCGGTGGCCATATTAACGCCATTCGGGTGGACGCTGAGTGGTCCAATTAAGAGCAAGATACCATTCAGGATGTCGGAGACATCAGGATGCATGTTCGCGGGAACAATGCAGGAAATGGGTGATGAGGGAGCAGAGGAGCAGCTTAAAAGACTGCTCAGGCAAGACTTTGAGGGACTGAAAGAGACCGGGGTCGGGACCTCGGTAGAAGACAAACAGGCTCTAGAGAGCGTGGAGAAATCGATGACGTGTGATGAGGGGCGGTATACAATAGGCATGGTATGGAAGCTACCGAAGATACCGCTACCTGATAACAGAGGGATGGTACTCACGAGACTCCGAAAGCTGAAACAAACACTACAACGGAGCCCCGAGAAGAACGAGTACATTCACAAAACCATTAAGAAGTACCTCGAGAAAGGATGGGCCGTGGAGTTACCGGTCGACGAACCGAACACCGACAGGACATACTACCTGCCACTCCACGTAGCATTAGACCCAAAGAAAGGTAAACTGAGGATGGTAGTCGATGCATCGGCAAAGACCGACGGAAAATGCTTAAACGATTACCTGTTG